>JACEFZ010014527.1:0-15000 GCA_014155875.1 Cepaea nemoralis
GTTCTATTCTGTTCTTTATCTCCGTGATGTATCTTCCATCTAATGTTATCCACGTACATAGATATCTGAATTTCTCCACTTGTCTCAAAATAACGTCATTTACTTTAATTGCACATTTATGTTTCTTTGATATCCCCATGTCTTCGATCTTGCTATAATTACATAAGGGCATTTTTTTTTTCACTTTCTACAACCACTGTATTCATAATTTCCTGTAGTTACTCGTGACTTATTGCTATCAAAAGGTGCCATCAACATACGTAAGTTATTTATATTATGTCCACCAACCAGGATCCCTGACACATTTTCTGTATATCTCATTACATGTTCTCTGCACAATCATGAGACGTTGCACAACATTGTCTGATGCCTTTCTTTATGCACCGTAATACTCCTACCAGGTTGGTGATTGTTATGGCTGCTGTTTGCTGAAAAAAATTGCACTCGTAAACCGAACGACGTAGCCCGGACTCGAACCCACAACATTCGAAATGCGAGGCAGACGACTTAACTGATTAACCACGAAGACTCCCTGTAGAAGTCTTAGAGAAGTTCAACTTAGCACCAAACTTAGAATGTTTAATTCTAAACGTTAAATCACTATTATTGTGTGGATGAGAAATACAAAGAACGATTACAAATAAACTATGAAGATTTACTATCTGATTTTTTTTTTTTTTTTTTTTTTTTTTTTCGCTTTTCCATCCTGTTTCAGGATATTGCGGTCAACATCAGCATCTTTCAGCTGTATGTTGATTCCTAGGCTAGATTACGCTCATCAGCACGCCACGACTTTCTGAGCGACCGGCTCCATACTCTCATAAGTCACTTTTGCGATTCGAACCACTGCTAATTCTTGTCGCGTCACGTGACGAGAGTATTCGGGGTTAGCGGAGAAAGCTGCTTACTCCTCAGCCATGGAGCCGGCATTTACTCTCTTCGTTAGCTCACATTGGTAATTCTGTCCATCCATTTTAATTTTTTTTTATTTTGCGCAGGCATCAGATTTACTATCTGATGCCTGCGCAAAATAAAAAAAATTAAAATGGATGGACAGAATTACCAATGTGAGCTAACGAAGAGAGCTAGACAAATAATAGTGAACCAAGAGACTTAGGAGGGGCAGGGAGCAACTGTCGCTGGATAGAACATACTTTAAGAAAACCTGAGGATAGTATAACTAGACAATATATTTGTCTGGAATCCACAAAGCAAATGAAAGACTTAAAACTAATGGAGAAGATAAGTAGGATCAGAAAAGAATAATATTTTGAGGACTTATGTGGAGTTGCATGGGATAACTAGGGTTAAGAACCACTTGGAGTGAGTTGAATGTCGGCGTGTGGCCCACTCGGTGAAAGGACGAAAGGAGAAAGGAAAGACTTCTTATGCGGTTTATCCGCAGAGTTGTTTTTTTTTCGGACGTGATTGCGTTGTGCCTGTTTACAGCAGAGCTGCGTTCTTGCGCCGTTAGGCCGACACATCCGACTTCTGCGGGCATTTGTTGACCTGGTTAACCTTCCCGGGGGAAAAGGAGTTACATCATGACATATCCATGTGGAGTTGTTTACTTCTAAGTTCTAATTGTTTCCTCAGATCTGTTGAATGGACCTCTAATTGTTCTCTCGGACCTGATCACGAAAATTACCATCTACTGGTATGCTGGGATGATCTTTTGCAAGGTGCACAAATTTGCCCAGGTTAGTTGCCTATGTGTTTGTCCTATTATATGGTCCTCTATTATATCGATCTGTTTTATCGGCCAATTATATTGACCTATTATATTGACCTTTTATATTGACCTGTCATATAGTCCTATTATATTGCTCTGATATAATGACCTATTATATTGACATATTATATTGTCCTAATATACTGATGATGGTGATGATGATGGTGAGGATGAGGAGAAGGAGGAGGAGGAGATTGAGGATGATAAGGATGGTGGTCATGATGAGGATATCAAGCAGGGAAGTTTGATAACCTTATTGCAGTGGGGAAAAAACATGAATTTAGATATCTTAGGCGTATCTGAAACAAGATGGACAGATACCAGTTATATAAGGAGAGAAGATTACATATTCATTAATTCAGGAGGAGATCATCACGAGAGAGGAGTAGGAATTTTAGTAAAACGAGATTTAGAGAAAAATATTAGTGGATTCTGGACTCATAAAGATAGGATGATACATCTCAAAATTAAGGAAAGACTGTTCAACATAGTAATTCTTCAGACATATGCTCCAACAACTGATTATAGTGATGAACAGATAGAAGAATACTATGAAGACCTACAACAAACACTGAAAGTTGTAAAATCATCAGAGGCCCTAATTGTCATGGGAGACATGAACGCAAAAGTTGTGAAAAATAAATATAAGCAGATAGTAGGGCAATATGGTATGGGAAACAGAAACGACAGAGGAGACCGCCTGATACAGTTCTGTGAAGAAAACAATCTTATTGTTTGCAACACATTTTTCCAACATAACCCTAGGAAACTGTATATATGGAAAAGCCCTGGAGATAGAACAAGAAACCAAATTGACTACATTATGATTAGAAATAGATTTAAAAACAATGTTAACAATGCCAAAACATACCCTGGTGCTGATTTCAACTCTGACCATAATCCTGTAGTTTTAAAATTACAAATAAAACTTAAAAATCCCAGGAATAAGGAAATCGAAGACACCTCAAGTAGATATATCGGCATTGAAACAACCAGAAATAAGTCAACTATACCTAGTTGAAGTCAAAAATAGATATGATGGGCTAATCATTGAAAGTATGGAACAATATCGACGTGAAAATCCCGAGGATAAAATTAATACAAAATGGGAAAGTGTAAAAACCAGTATTCAGATTGCAAATACCACCTTGCCAGTGAAGATTAATAAGAAAAAACAATTATGGATAACCGATGAAATCTTGAGTAAAATGTCTCAAAGAAAGAAAGCAAAGAACACTCCAGAGTATATAGTAATAGATAGAGAAATACGTCACATGTGCAGAGTTGCCAAAGAGGAGTGGCTGCAGAACCATTGCAAAGAAATAGAGGATCTGGAAATAAAACACAACTCGAAAGAATTACATGAACATATAAAAAGATTTACAAAGAAGAAAAATAATATAACAGGAAACGGTTGCATCAGAGGGGGAAAAAATGGAGAAATTATAATTAATAACACTGACATATAAAAAGATGGACAGAGTACACAGAAGATTTAGTTAGTTAGTTGTCACGGTTCCAACTTCACAGCAACGGGTCGTACCCATTATGCTCCGTTCCTGTGCCAGTGAATATCACATAAAACGCTACCCACTGCCCAATGTGAAAAGTGGAAAAGACAGGAGTCTCGACAAACAACAGCCCGCACAGATACACTGCATAATGCCGCCGCCAGAATGTCAACACAATAGTCCCTTACGAAACATCCAGTTTATCTCTGATGGAATCCACGAAAATACAGTTCATCGTCGATGGCAGTGGCAGTCAACCAGAAGCCCAGCAGCCATGCATTTCTGCATAAGGCAAAAACCGGTCAACTCTGGGACATAGCCAGCTGCCATCGCTCCGAACATGCAGTCACGTTCCACAAAAAAAACCTCAGGCAGATTCAAAAGCATTTCACACGAAACTCACAGCTCACAGAGTCGCGCCACGCACTCACTCAGTAGCAGGGCGACGGAACCATAGCCTCCTTAGTCGCCTCTTACGACATGCGTGGTAGGCTACAGTGTTGCTATTCTTTGCTTCCCTTATGGGCCCCGGCAACACTCGGGCACAGAAGATTTATTCTGGGACAACAGGGTCAATAGACCAACATTGTATGATACTCAAGATGGACCAGAATATTAACGGCTGAAGTAGTAAAGGCTATTTAAAAGATGAAAGAAGGAAAGGCTGCAGGTCCTGACAAGATAACAACAGAGATGATATAATCCTTATCCAGCTCTGGCACTGAAACTATCACATAATTATGTAATGATATATATAATACTGTGTACACCCCCAAGGATTTGAAAAGATCCATTTTCACCACACTACCGAAGAAGCCAAGAGCTGTTGATTGTGAGGATTACAGAACTATTAGCTTAATGAGCCACATAACTAACATTCTACTCAAGGTCATACAAGAAAGAATTCAACATAAAATAGATGAGGAAGTAGCTGAAGAACAATTTGGGTTACGCAAAAACAGCGGCACCAGAGAAGCAATCATCTGTTTTAGGATGTTAATTGAAAAATATACAGAAGTTCAAAAAAGTATATACGTTTGTTTTATAGACTACAAGAAAGCTTTTGATAGAGTACAACATGAACGATTAATTACGTGCCTTCAAGATATAGGAGTAGACGGAAAGGACATCAGACTTACTAGTAACTTGTACTAGGAACAAGTGGCGTCTATTAGATGCGGTAATAACTATTCGTCGCCTATAGAGATAAAAAGAGGAGTACGGCAGGGATGTGTACTGTCCCCAAGCCTCTTCAACCTATACACAGAAAGAATTTTTAAACAAGTTGAAATGCTTGGACTCAACATCAATGGAAGAATCATAAACAATCTTAGATATGCTGACGATACCGTGTTACTAGCAGAAAGTGAGCAAGAGTTGCAAGACCTAGTGGAACAAGTAAACAGGCACAGTGCAGAATGTGGCTTAGATATTAACATCCAAATAAACAAAAACTATGATAATTAGCAGTGAAAGGAAAGGTCATCAATGAACATCACAGTAAACAGGCAGATACTAGAACAAGTAACAAGTTTCTCTTATCTTGGACATATAATAACAGATGATGGCAGAAGTGAAATGGAAATCAAAAAGAGAATAGGAATGGCCAAAAATGCTTTCAACGGCATGAAATCAGTATTAACATCTAGAGAGATTAATAACGCATTAAAAATGAGAATTGTCAAATGCTATGTATATTCAACGCTACTGTATGGCGCGGAAGCCTGGACATTGAACAAGCAACTAGAAAGTCGCATAGAAGCCCTGGAGATGTGGATATACAGACGAATAGGTCGTATTTCATGGAAACAAAAACAATCAAATGCAGAGGTCCTAGAAAAACTGGGAATTAAGAGAGTAGTGATGAAAGAAATAAAGAGGAGACAAGTGAAATATTTTGGCCACGTTAAAAGACATGATACTCTTATAAAAACCATACTGGAAGGCAAGGTTGAGAGCAAGCGAGCAAGAGGTAGACAACGATACAAGTGGGAGGAAAACATCAAGAGATGGACGAACATCAGCCTGACAGAATGTACAGTCAAGGCGAGAGATAGACAGTGTTGGAGATCCATTGCAGCCAACCTTCATTGCGGACGGCACCTGATTGATTGATTGATGGTGAGGATACTCTTTTCCCCTCAAGTTTTCCCTCCCATATTGTTCCCAGCTGATGCTAAGTTAGATTGCTCTTGCCAATGCAGTGGTCAAAACAGTATTAAGAGTCTGCGGCACAACACCAGGCAAGAATTGAAAGTAATAAATTGTTTTACAACTTGCACCTTTCCTGTGAAAACATACAAATGTAGGTCATGGATTATTTCGCAATCATCATCAACATGTGTTATGCTGATTAGCGTGAGCGGTCATGTTTCGTCATATCGCACGATCACCAGAGTCGTGGTTCAGCTCTGTGTTCTTGTTTCGACTATATCATCTGGCCAAGCCACCCAGGTATTTATTTCTCTGCCTTCACTTTGTTCTTATTCCCTTCCAACTTGCCAGTTGTCACCAACGTTCTCTAGTTTATTTTTTTTTTCTCATAACGTGCCCCCCAAATTATATGACAATCTACTTCTAATTTCTCTAATCAGTTTACTACTTTGCTTTGTTTTTGTAGGACTCGGTCATTGGTTTTTCTCTCTATTCGTGGTATTCTTTGCATTTTCCTCAGAAACCACATTTCCGATTGGCCATTATATGTTTTATCAGCTTGGCTGCTCATTGTCTGCGTTTCACATCCATACAAATGTGCTGGTTCTATATAGCTCTTCAACACTCTTTTTCTTTTCGCAGTCCTAAAAAACAACATTGGAGGTTTGAACTTTCACGCTACAGAAACAGTTTTAGCATATTTCGGACAAAGGTGTAGAAAAATACTGAACTTCCACAAGATCTGAACATTAAGAAATACTGGCCCATAAAGAGAACGTGACTGTGAAACAGAAATATACTAATACTTTGACTATATAAACCGCCACAGATGTTTGCAAAGACCGGTGATGGGAAACGAACGAATGAACGAACGAACAAACGAAAGAACTTTATTTTCAAAGGGTCACAAATTGGGCACGCAGGCCCGTCTTATATTCGGCCCTTCCAATGACTCATCTTGTGTTTATCATTGTGCATGTTAAATTCACATAGGAACACAACCATTGGCAAATGAATGGTGTAAACATAAGCATGAAAATGTATGGGGAAAGGTCACTGGTGTAGGATCGAGAACCTTTTCGGTTGGCTGTGGTGAGAGAGACGTTCTGCAAAGAACATGCCATGTGAAGATAATTATGGGATTATTTACCTGATTATTAACCGGCTTTCTGGCGATGGAGTTACTACGCAATTCGTAATCCCGCATACCAAGTTCGAAATACTGCTGCGGGCGATTTCACAGCAGAGCCGTCTCGCGTTGATTTTCACTCAGTGGTATGAGTGTCGGTCGTTTAGAAAGCGATGGCAAACTGTTAAATGTAAACATGCCACGAAATCATAAACAGCTAAATATGCTGGGTTGACTGCGACATTCTGTAAAGGATATGCAACTAACTTAACTGATTCAGTCAGCAAACAAAAGTAGTTTAGGACCAAACATTGTACACAATCTATTGAACAAGTATTATAATAGAAATTTCCAGTTCACTGAGCAATTGAAACTTGCTGAAGATACAACGAAACAAAACAAATACTAGTTTGGCTATATATCGTCCTTCTAGTCCAATTGGAAGGATCATATTTTGGCGAATATATTATCCTTCGGCGCCGTAGTAAGTTAAGCCGTTTTCTTCGAATATTCTTACTCTGCCACTATTTTGATACTGACTGTAAATGTATATCTTTAACGACTTCTGTCTACTCTGACATCAACTTTTCCCTCCATTAAAGTTTCAAGTGAATTAGTATGTGGTTTCCAACGAACATATTGTATTATTCCTGTCAAAGTTAAAAATGGACACCGAAATAGCACCAAATGACGTCGACACCGGTAAAGATGGATTCTGAACGTTAAAAGGTTTCTCAGATGAAAACTGATCATTCAGAAAACAAGTCCGGGTTTATAAAATTAAGCAGCAAACAGGGGATAACAGCATTAAAATTTGTCGGTCAAAATTTTCTTAGTTTTCATCTCAGCTGAGTATGACAGGTTTTCTGGCAGGCAGACAGACAAACAATCAGAATATCAGACAGCTGCAGATAATTATTTTATTAGCTCATGTCATGAAACTCGTCAACGAATTTAGGATATTTTAGGGTGCTTAAATAAGAGCAGATGGAAGGTGTATTAAAGGAAGTTTAATGTATAATATCCCAAGCAAAGGACGTATTTTGAGGTACTTTAATAACAGCAGATGGAAGTGTATTAAGGAAATTAAATAGTAGAATAATGCCAATGAAAAGTAGCATTTCGCAAGATGAAGAATAGTTTCTGCAATATATATTTGTAGGTCCACGTGAGGAGAGCAGTTCTTAAAATATATATCAAGTCAATCGTGATGTACCGTAGCGAATCATGAGAACGCCGTGGACGGTTAGAAACAGTAATGAAGATATCCTAAAAGAAGTGAACTCACACAGAGAACTGGTTGAAGAGGACAGTCTACATTATTTGGGTATGTCATAAGAAGGGGAAAGGTAGAGAATGTCGTGAAAATGGGAAAGTCGGAGGGGAGAAGAGACAGGGGAAGACCCAGCGAGAAGATGATGCACAGATATACGAGGGCGAGTCAATAAGTAATTCACACAGCTCTGTGGGATGGCAGGTTAATGTAGTTGGTATTTTTCTACAGGTGACATTAGGTGACAGCAACATCGAACTGTATATTCCCGTTCGTCAGGTGGCGCTAGGTTACTCATGCGCATGCGCAGCGCATAAACAAAATGGCGACTGTACTTACGGAGTGTACAACCAAAGAGCAACTTGTTGTTGTGAGTTTGTTTTGTGTGGGCAAAATGACTGTCTGCAAAGGGCATTCATAAGGAAATGCTTCCTGTTTATGCTGAGAAATGTTTGTCCCGTAAAGCGTGCTTCAATGCAATGGAAACATCCTTCTTCGCCTTGTGTCCAATAATTCAAGGTTACGCCATCAGCAGGGAAGGTTATGCTGACAGTGTTCTGGGATTGTGAAGGAGTGCTTTTAACCAATTTCAAGAAGAAAGGTGACAATATGAATTCTGAATCGTACTGCGAAGTTATATCGGTGCTTCATGATGCGATTCGAAGAAAACGTCCAGGACTGCTGACTAGAGGAGTGTGCTTCTTCACGACAATGCCAGACCACATACGGCTCGATTAACTCAGGAGAAAATTTAAAAACTAAGGTGGGAAGTTCTGGAACATCCACCTTACAGCCCCGATTTAGCTCCTAGCGATTTCCACCCTTTTGGTCCACCTTGGCCGGAGACATTTCGCGAAATTGAATGAGAAGTGAAAACATGGTATAGAAAACAGAGCACGCAGTTCTGTGCAGCCGATTTGGAAGGACTGATAAAACGATGGAATAAGTGCATCAATGTTGGTGGAAATTATGTTGAGAAATAATGGGACAATTTTATGTATAAAAATAATCTCGTTTCAAGTTGTTATCATATTTAGTTATTTTTCTACAGCCATTTGTGACTTATTTACTTCCTCTCGTACATACAACATGACAGTGGCAGACCATCGTTATCAGAAATTACTAGCAGTCCACGAGGCACACGAATTTGAACGGACACGATCACCAACACGACAAGGCATGGACTATAAGAAGATTATTGTGGGTTGTGTAAGGTGAACCATCGTCTTATATTTAGTGCAGTGTTTTCATTCTGTAATAAAGTTAGGCGATTTATGGCAGTGCCATAAACATTTTTTTAAAGCTAGCGTTTCGTTTTAGGGAATTGTTCTTGTAAGATTTTCAGATTGCAAGCTGTTTTTTGTGTTTTTTTCATATTGTACACGTGGTGAATGTCTGCAAGGACTTGTATAAAGATGAACTGCGTCTCGGAGGTTTATTCTTCTTCTTCTTCTTCTTCTTATTATTATTATTATTATTATTATTATTATTATTATTATTATTATTATTATTATTATTATTATTATTATTATTATTATTATTCCCTTTATCCTTCACTGAAGCCTTGGCTTTCAAGTAAACCACACCAAGTCTTCATTTCTTTGCTACCTCCTGTGGCTCACCCCATATCCTTCAAGTATTATTCATCTCTGTCTGTAATTCTCTTCTCTATATGTTCAATCTCCCGCTATTTTGTTTGCCTTGTGGATTCCAGACAAGAGAATGTCTAGTTATCCTGTCCTCAGATTGTGTCAGTGTGTGTATGTGTGCTATACTGGGCTAGTATCTTTTTTCACCTCTTGATTCACTGAAATGTGTTTAGTTCTCTCCATGAGCTCCATTTTGTCTTGCGGCTGGTAAACCTTAATTACCGAGCTTGTTATCCAACTGAATTAGCCTGTAATGTATCTTGCCTTATCTATTAAGGACTGCATGGAAATTCCCACAAGAAAGAAATGAGAAAGGGAAGAAAGAAAATTGGATAGAAAACTTCAAGAAGACACTCCGTCGTGATTATTAATGTGACGGCATTTAACCCATACAGCCATTATTTTAACTTGTCTAAACTTAGACAGCTATAGTATGTCCACATTTGTTTGCCTTCATTCACGATCAATTATTTTGAAAACTGTCTGTTGCATCGTTATGAAATTTTTCCAGCCGTCTTATATTTACCCCCACCCAATGAATATGTCTTTGATATGTCCAAAAACAACTTAAATCATTGAAAGCGGCAACATTCGTTTGATGTTTTGCTGAACAACTAGTGATTTCTTGCTAACAAAGTTATTTTTACGGTAATGGGAGGCCTGCAAATTCTGATGACACACAAAGGCGTATCCGGATTCGTATGGGAGTGGGTGTAATGAAAGAACTAGCTTAAAATCGACAGGGTCGGCTGCATTGCACCGGGTTTTTATCCCATATGGCTCAGTTTCTTTCCGCAGCGCGGAAAGCGTCGCACAAAGCACGAACTCCGTAGCTCCAGCGACGACCCTCGGGAGTCGCCGAAAAAATGCACTCGTGAAATGAAGGACGCGGCCCGGAATCGAACATACAACCTTCGGAGCCCGAGTCAGCCGGCTTGACCACTTCACCACGGAGAATCCCGAGAGGGGTGCAATGTGTAATATTAGTAAAGACAGAGAATTTACAGAGGCACGGGGTAAATAATTTGTAAATTAACAGGAAAGTAGAAGGGATATATTTCTTACCTTATTTTTCATTTCCTTCTTGTTTCTTCAGCTGATGCTGATGCTGTAATGTTGAGGGCCTGCAATTCGTCTGAATAGTTGGAGTAAAATATCCCAGTAAGTGTGTACGTAGATTAAAGTCTGTGATCTGTTCAGACCTTAATCTGTGTTGAACGATTCCAGTAGGTTGATGATTGCTCTCGGTTGCATAAAATTCAATCCACCCTTTCTCCAATAGTCCTCTTCCTCTTTCAACACATGGTCCTGACGTTTTTTCCAGTAACTTTTATGAATATTTAATAGCGCGGACAGACAGACAGACAGACAGACAGACAGACAGACAGACAGACAGACAGACAGAAATGTAGGTAGGTAGGTAGGTAGGCAGAAAGGTAGGTGGGTGGTGGGTGGATGGCTGGCTGGCTGGCTGACCGGGTGGGTCGGTCTGTGGGCCGGTCGGTCGGTCGGTCGGTGGGTGGGCCGGCAGGCAGGCAGGCAGGCGGGCAGGCAGACAGACAGACAGATTAGATAGATAGATAGATAGACAGACAGACAGACAGGCAGACAGACAGACAGACAGACAGACAGACAGACAGACAGACAGACAGACAGACAGACAGACAGACAGACAGACAGACAGACAGACAGACAGACAGACAGACAGACAGACAGATAGATAGATAGATAGATAGATAGATAGATAGATAGATAGATAGATAGATAGATAGATAGATAGATAGATAGATAGATAGATAGATAGGCAGGCAGGCAGGCAGGCAGGCAGACAGACAGACAGACAGACAGACAGACAGATAGACAGACAGATAGATAGATAGATAGATAGATAGATAGATAGATAGATAGATAGATAGATAGATAGATAGATAGATAGATAGATAGATAGATAGATAGATAGATAGATAGATAGATAGATAGATAGATAGATAGATAGATAGATAGATAGATAGATAGATAGATAGATCTGACTGTGGGAGACACCTACAGGTGTCATTGATCAGCTACCGCCCGCCTCAAGCTAGGCAGCCCCCAGCCAATTGGGTGCTGATCCGCCACAGCCTGCCTGCTTCAATGGGTGCTTGGGGCTAGGACAAAATCTGAATTGCAGGCTGTAAAACCAATGCACCAGGTACTAATAAAAAGAATAGAAACCTCAAGCTACGGCTTGCAACCTGGAACGTGAGAACCATGTGTCCAGGATTTTCCACTGACTTGACAAATATTGACGATGTGAGAAAAACGGCTGTGATTGATGCTGAACTCAATCGTCTTAACATTGATATTGCTGGCCTGCAGGAGACTCGCCTCGCTGAGGAAGGGTCACTCAGGGAAAACAATTACACCTTTTTTTGGAAGGGAAGAGGGCAGGCAGAAAAAAGGCAACATGGTGTGGGCTTTGCAGTGAAGAATTCGCTACTGGGAATGATTGATATCCCAGCTGGAGGTAATGAAAGATTATTATCACTGCGCTTGGCAACCTCTTGTGGATTTGCCACCATTCTCACTGCATATGCACCGACACTCGCTTCCTCTGATGATGTGAAGGATACGTTCTATGAGCAGCTAGACTCTGCGATCAAGGCAGTTCCAAAATCCGACTACATTTATATGCTCGGTGATTTCAATGCTCGTGTGGGCAAGGACTCGAGTTCATGGCCAGTGTGCCTTGGAAAATACAACATCGGTCGCATGAATGATAATGGGCAAAGGCTGCTGGAGCATTGCACTAGAAATGACCTATGTATTACAAACTCCTTTTTTAAAACAAAAGAGATGCATAAGGTCACATGGAAACATCCAAGATCCAGCCATTGGCATCAGCTGGACTTCATTATCACACGGAGACAACATCTGAACCATACATCATTAACTCGAAGTTACCACAGTGCTGACTGTGATACAGATCATTCTTTGGTTGTTGCAAGGGTTAGACTGAGACCAAAGAGAATCTACACAGCTAAACACAAGTCTAGCCCCAGGATTAATATTACTAACACTCACGATCCTGGAAAGTGCTTTGAATTTCAACAGCAACTTGAAGACGCTTTCAATGATACATCAGAAAATTGTATAGTAAATGATAAATGGAGTAAACTTAAGGAAACTATTTATAAAACAGCGGTAGGGGTTTACGGCACTGTGGATCATAAGAGGCAGGACTGGTTTGCGGCAAACAGCCAGATACTGCAGCCCTTGATTGATAAAAAGAAGATAGCTCTCTTAAGAAACAAGGAAAGACCAACGCGTAACACTCTGAGTGAGCTGAAGCAAGCGAGGAAGGATGTACAAAAGGCTGCCAGGCAGTGTGCGAATGACTATTGGATCAAGTTATGTGAGTCCATTCAAATCGCAAGTGATAAGGGAAACATCAGAAGCATGTATGAAGGGATAAAGAAAGCCTGTGGTCCAATGATCAAAAGAAGTGCACCGCTGAAAACCTTGACTGGAGAAATCATCACTGATAAGAAACAGCAGATGGATAGATGGGTCGAGCACTATTTAGAGCTTTACTCAAGTGAGACCAAGCTAGCGGATGATGCCCTCAACGCCATAGAGGCCCTGCCAACTCTTGACCACCTGGACACACTTCCCACTATAACAGAAGTTAAGTGTGCTATAAATGAGCTTGCATCTGGCAAGGCTCCAGGTAAGGATGGGATTCCAATAGAGGTAATCAGGAGTGGGCAAGACACACTCGCTCTACAGATCCACCAGCTAATAGAGCTATGCTGGCGAGAAGGACAAGTCCCACAGGATTTCAAAGATTCAAACATCATAACGCTGTACAAGAACAAGGGAGATCGGAGCGACTGTAACAACTATAGGGGTATCTCACTTCTGTGTATTGTTGGGAAAGTATTTGCCAGAATTGTCCTGCACAGACTTCAAGTCCTGGGAGATCAAGTCTACCCCGAATCACAGTGCGGCTTCCGTCAGAACCGGTCTACCATTGATATGATATTCTCATTGCGACAGATGCAAGAAAAATGCCGGGAACAAAATCAGCCACTGTTTATTGCCTTCATCGACCTCACAAAGGCATTCGATTTGGTCAGTCGTGAGGGTCTGTTCAAAGCACTAAAGAAGATTGGCTGCCCACCAACTCTTCTGTCCATTGTGGAATCGTTCCACACAGGCATGAAGGGTATAATCAAGTTTGATGGCTCAACTTCAGAAGAGTTTGAAATCAAGAGTGGAGTTAAGCAAGGTTGTGTACTATCCCCCACCCTCTTTGGGATATACTTTTCACTTCTACTGAAATATGCCTTTCGTGATCAGGATGACGGTATATACATTCACTCACGCTCAGATGGTGGCCTCTATAATGCTCAGAGATTGAAGGCCAAGACCAAAATTAGCAGGGTACTAATCAGAGAGTTGCTTTTTGCGGATGATGCTGCGATTACGACCCACTCTGAGGAAGAATTACAACATCTACTATCTGCATTCTCCAATGCTTGTTCTGAATTTGGTTTAACAATTAACAAAAAGAAGACACAGATTATGTCACAAGGTGCACATGGTGTACCATCAATCTTTATTGACGACGCCGAACTGGAGATAGTAGACCATTTTACATATCTAGGATCAGAGGTAAATAGCAAATTATCCCTCGATCAGGAAATCAACATCAGGATTGGCAAGGCAGCAACAACAATGAACATGTTAGCAAAAAGAGTCTGGGAGAACAGGAAGCTTACTGCCAAAACAAAAGTCCTCGTCTACCAAGCCTGTGTCCTTAGTACTCTTCTTTATGGCAGTGAAACCTGGACAACTTACTCACGCCAAGAGAAACGTTTAAACAGCTTTCATATGCGGTGTCTGCGAAGAATACTTGGTATTAAGTGGCAAGACAAAATCACAAATACTGAAGTATTGGAAAGATCAGGTTGTGTGACGGTGTATTCCATGCTCAGTCTTCGTAGACTTAGATGGATAGGACACGTTAGGAGGATGGATGATGGTAGAATACCAAAGGACATCTTTTTTGGTGAATTACAGACGGGTAGGAGATCTCAGGGTCGGCCTCTACTACGATACAAAGATGTGTGTAAGCGGGACATGATTGATACAGGCATTGATAATGCACAATGGGAACACGTCGCCGCTGAACGTGTTGCATGGAGGGCAACTATCAGAAATGGAATAAAGACAAAGGAGAAAATGATTGCAGATAAAGCACACACAGAGCGTGAGAGACGTAAGATGGTGCAAAATGGTGGAAATGACCATGTTTTCACATGCACCTACTGTGGGCAAACATCTGCAGCAAGAATTGGCCTTACCAGCCACGCTCGCCACCGCCATGGATCGTAGTTATTAAGCCTTTTTGAAGCACAATGTACCAAACTATCGTCTGTCAAGATGGAAAGGTGCCAATGAGATAGATAGATAGATAGATAGATAGATAGATAGATAGATAGATAGATAGATAGATAGATAGATAGATAGATAGATAGATAGATAGATAGATAGATAGATAGATAGAT
>JACEFZ010014527.1:17500-40000 GCA_014155875.1 Cepaea nemoralis
CAGACAGACAGACAGACAGACAGACAGACAGACAGACAGACAGACAGACAGACAGACAGACAGACAGACAGACAGACAGACAGACAGACAGACAGACAGACAGACAGACAGACAGACAGACAGACAGACAGACAGACAGACAGACAGACAGACAGACAGACAGACAGACAGACAGACAGACAGACAGACAGACAGACAGACAGACAGACAGACAGACAGACAGACAGACAGACAGACAGACAGACAGACAGACAGACAGACAGACAGACAGACAGACAGACAGACAGACAGACAGACAGACAGACAGACAGACAGACAGACAGACAGACAGACAGACAGACAGACAGACAGACAGACAGACAGACAGACAGACAGACAGACAGACAGACAGACAGACAGACAGACAGACAGACAGACAGACAGACAGACAGACAGACAGACAGACAGACAGACAGACAGACAGACAGACAGACAGACAGACAGACAGACAGACAGACAGACAGACAGACAGACAGACAGACAGACAGACAGACAGACAGACAGACAGACAGACAGACAGACAGACAGACAGACAGACAGACAGACAGACAGACAGACAGACAGACAGACAGACAGACAGACAGACAGACAGACAGACAGACAGACAGACAGACAGACAGACAGACAGACAGACAGACAGACAGACAGACAGACAGACAGACAGACAGACAGACAGACAGACAGACAGACAGACAGACAGACAGACAGACAGACAGACAGACAGACAGACAGACAGACAGACAGACAGACAGACAGACAGACAGACAGACAGACAGACAGACAGACAGACAGACAGACAGACAGACAGACAGACAGACAGACAGACAGACAGACAGACAGACAGACAGACAGACAGACAGACAGACAGACAGACAGACAGACAGACAGACAGACAGACAGACAGACAGACAGACAGACAGACAGACAGACAGACAGACAGACAGACAGACAGACAGACAGACAGACAGACAGACAGACAGACAGACAGACAGACAGACAGACAGACAGACAGACAGACAGACAGACAGACAGACAGACAGACAGACAGACAGACAGACAGACAGACAGACAGACAGACAGACAGACAGACAGACAGACAGACAGACAGACAGACAGACAGACAGACAGACAGACAGACAGACAGACAGACAGACAGACAGACAGACAGACAGACAGACAGACAGATAGATAGATAGATAGATAGATAGATAGATAGATAGATAGATAGATAGATAGATAGATAGATAGATAGATAGATAGATAGATAGATAGATAGATAGATAGATAGATAGATAGATAGATAGATAGATAGATAGATAGATCCCTGCCAGAAGCCGGGCCTTGTCAGCTAGTTTATTTATATAAGCACGTTTCATGAAAGAACCCCCATTTGGAGACATCTCTGAATCTTCGCGCTGTTTGTTTCAAAACGGAAATCACGTGAAAATTTTTTTAAAAGCGGGGACGTGTCTTGGTGAAGCTGTAATACTGTTAAAATGATGGACGTAATCTCTAATTCGTAATTTATGTACCGCATATAATCAAACTTTGAAATCTGCTGTAAAATCTCCAGAACAAAATAATTTTTTTTTTGTTGTTGTTGGGTGGACATAATGATACGGTTATATACTAAATCTCATCATTTTCCCTCAGTTGGTTACTGAGATATTGAATTTTATATTGAGGCAACAATAAAAAAAAAAAAAAACACTATAACAATTTAACGGGTATTACTAATGCACTACTTAAAGCGGCTCAGAAACATTGTCAAGTTTACCACAACCCATTTATAACGGCTCCAGCATTCAGTCTCTGCCAATCCAAGTTATGTAAAGCATATGTCTCGTACTTCAAGACTGGTGAATCAGCCATGTGTACATCTGGATTGGCGCCGCAGATCACATACTCCAAGACTGGTGAATCAGCGATGTGCATTTGTGGATTGGCGCCGCAGACAGCAGATCACATACTCCAAGACTGGTGAATCAGCCATGTGCATATGTAGATTGGCACCGTAGACAGCAGATCACATACTCCAAGACTGGTGAATCAGCCATGTGCACATGTGGATTGGATCCGCAGGCAGCAGATCACATACTCCAAGACTGCCGAAAATACAACATATCTAGGCAAGCCATCTGGCCTGGAGAAGAAAAAAAAACCAGTGGAAGATAAACTCTATCGACCATTGAGTGAACTACTCGTAAAAAAAGACAGTGAAATTCATCCAAGAGAAAACATTTCAGTTATAGACACATTTCAAGCGAACGAAAGAAACAGACGAAGAATTTTTCGTACCCATTCCAGTATTTCTACAAGTTCTGCCTTTCCTTTTCAGTCTGCTTTTAAAGGCTTTTGTTGCAGTATAGATTCACAAAATATATGTTTTCTTTTCCATTCCAGTATGTCTACGCGTCCTTCTTCTAAATTTCAGTCTGCCGAGGCATCTAGTGGAGTATAGATTCACAAAATATATCTTTCCTATTCAATCCCAGAATGTATGCAAGTTCTTCCTCTCCTTTTCCCTCTGCCTTTAAGACTTCTAATGCAGTATAGGTTCACAGCCACGCATGCCAACCCATTTTAAAGCCACATCATTGTTGGTTAGATGCTGTCTGGATAGTTGTATGGTATAAAGCAAGTGTCGGTATGTGTGAGGGTAGTGAACACATTGAAGCCCACATCATAGTTGGTTAGATGCTGTCTGGATAGTTGTATGGTATAAAGCAGGTGTCGGTGTGTATGAGGGTAGTGAACACAGTTTCACAATTCAGCGACATTTAGGGTCGAGGGTTCGAAAGCAGCATCAGAGCGCATGGGAAACTACTTAAAGTAAAATTTCCTGTTAAATAAATCGCAGATGATAATTTCGTAGGGTTGGTTGCAAATTTATTTAAAAGAACACACAACTAACTTTATGAAGTAATCAGTCTTATACCAACCCTCACTTCTCGCTTTTATGATTTGCACATTATATTATGGTATTGCTATTCTTTACTTTCCCTTCGATGACTTATATCTTATTTCTGCAAGTGATTTCTACAAGTTATTGCTGGTAATCTGTGTGCTGGGGTGTGGTGGAATGTTCAGTTTTAAGTTCACCTGATGCAACGATCTTTAAATAAAAGAGAGAGCTTTATATTCAGAAGAGCGAATTCGTTGCACCGGAAATGTGTTTTTCCATGCTGCTTATTTATTTATTTAATTTTTTTGGTTCGCATTGCGAACTTCTGAAACCATAAAACAGAGCACGAACTCCGTAGCTCCAGTGACAACCCCCAGGAGTCTCTGTGACAATAAGTATTTTAAAGGGCTAAATGATCGACTTCATTGCAGCGGGTTTTATCTCATATGGCTCGGTCTCTTTCCGCAGCATAGCCTCCCGAAACCGATACACGAAGCAAGAATTCCGTAGCTCCTGCGACGACCCTTCCAGGAGTCTCCCAGAAAACCACACTCGCGAACCGAATGATGGAATGCGGATACGAACCGAGGTCCATCAGAGTGCAAGTCACACGGCTTAACCATTTCTTCATTGAGAACCCCTTGATCTTTACTATTGTCAAGATTCAGTAGCATGTCCTTTGCAGAACTTCGCTTCCATAACAACCGTTCGGACAACTTCTCGGTCATAAGCAAGATGTCCCGCGTCCGATACACCCATCTGGAGATTATCTGTCACATCCTGCACCCATCTTCTCTTTGGCCTTTCTCTTCCTCTCCTCACAGGACATATACCCCTCCATTAATGTTCTATCCAAGCTTCCATGACGTTTCAAGTGACCAAAATATTTCAGTTTTCTTCGTTTTATCGTCTTTAGTAGCCAACCTTCTTCAATATTCTGTTCTTGTCGTATGGATGCATTGGTTCTTTTCAGTATCCAAGATAGTCTTAGAACCAATTTATAACATTTGTATTCAAACGCATTTATGCGCTGTTCAGCTTGTTTAGTAAGTGTCCAGGTCTCACAGGCGTATGTTGCAATGGGAAAGATGCATGCTCTAAAAAAAAGTCTTATTTTTGTAGTTCTGTCTGATCCCACTCCACAAGTTATTTAGTTGTTTAAGTTTCTGAAGAGCAATAGATATTCGTCTTTTAATTTCCTTCATTGTGTCAACATTGTTGGTAATTAATGAACCAACATATTCGAAATGTTCCACCACCTTCCAATTTTTCCTCATTAACATATATTTCTTTCTCAATATTAGTTTTATCTGTGCACATTATCTTTCTTTTTTGCTATGTTCGGATATAAGTTGTAATTTTCACTGTTCTTTCAGGCTGAGGTAATATGTTTTCTTTCATAGTTGTCAGGTTTCTTGGCAAGTTTTGCGGAAGGTAGTTTGTCGTTGCTTTCCTTGTTGCTTGCAAACAAGAAACCGAAATTTATTTCCCATAATACCTCTGATGTCGGAGTGGGTTCGCCTGATGGCGAGGGGCACTGTTAATAGAGGAATCTAACCCACACGCAAACTCCAGTCCATCACTACAATAAATAATGTGTATGGACTACGCTTGAGTTCAAAGCGAGCGATCGCCACAAGAAAAAACTTCCCATAATATGCTCGTAGAAAGACTGTCTTAGAGAGTAATGGTTTTGTCGTAGTCGTAGTGTTACAACTTAAACGGACCGCCCCATAATTCCTGTGCCAGCAACATGCTCATTGTCCAATGTGAATTCCCGAAGAAAATGGTAGCCAAGACCGAATGGTCAGGTCACCGAGAACGATGCTCACCTCGCTTAAAACTACAACCGATTATTGAAAAAGACAGCCGTCCAAACACACTTAAGCAGTCAGGACACGCATTATCGCACAAGACGACCGCTGGAGAGCCGCAAACAAGCCATCCATCATTCCCTTAATTTGTTTTCACAACGCAGCTAACTGGCATACACAAAACAAGCCTCCCGAAAGATACTCACAGCTCACTGTGTTGTACCAAGCACTCAGCTCAGTAGTGTGGACACGAAAATAGTCTTAAAGAGCTTACATTCTTTCCTTCTTGTGTCCTTCTCTGCTCTATGCCGTTAATTGTCGCAGGCTTGTTTGATGATTGGTTTACAAACTAGGGCTCGCTCGGTCACTTGTTATGCTGAGATGTTGTGGGTTTTTAGGGTGTTGATGACTCCATGGATCCATCTTGTTCGTGGTATTCCTCTGCCTCTTGATGTTTCTATTTTCATGCTGTATGCACTTGCTGCTGGTGACATTGGGTATACACTAGGAGCTAATGAAACAGCGACTAAGAAACGAAATGTGTTATTGATTTGTTGTGAATACCCTGGAAGATCGTGAGTTTAATTCTTAAGTCTGGTGCATTGTCTTTCATGAATTATGAGCTCTGAAAAGAACTTGCATCTGTCCAAGTGAGATTTTTGTTGTGACTTTTCTCCCGTCTTGGCACAAATGTAACATCTTTACGGTAACTGTATTGCAATGCTGTCCTCCTCCTCTCTGAGCCTATAAACCTATGGGTTGTGCAAAATTGGTAGTGGAATTTCACAGCTACGGAGAGACGTTATAGGATGTAACCAGGTCATGATACAACACATCATTTACTCTTTGGCTAGAATTAGGCTTCGGTCTCTAGTACTTACTCTCTAGCTGGGACTAGACTTGATCCTCTTGTTGTTCCTCTTCGGGATTAAGGTGTGTCCTCGTCAGCCCACTCCAAATCGATGCCCAAAGTGAAAGAATTATAGTTTAACACGTATGTAATTCATTCGGTAAAAGATGTCAATGGTGACATGAAGAAGAGTGTTGAAGTGTTGCATCGAGCCTGTTCTTTTGAATGGATATGAAACATGGAGAATGAGCAGACATGATGAAAAGCATAATGCAAAGAATACAATGGACAAACAGAAAGATCAATGAACAAGTCCTACAATAATCAATTGACACCTGTAAACTGATTAGAGAAATTAGACGTACACGGATACATTTTTGAGCACGTTATGAGAGAGAATAAATAAACTGGAGAACTTGGTGAAAACTGGCATGATTGAGGGGAAAAGAACAAGGTGAAGGCAGAGAAGTAATGTCTTGATGGCTTGATCACATGGCATAATGAAGACAAAATCACGGAGCTGATCCACGATTCTATTGATCGTGCGAGATAGCGAAACGAGACCGCCCGCGTTTATTGGTATGGCAGATGATAATAAATGAATTCCTGTTGCGTTGCGTGCTATAGTAAATCTATTACCATCTTACTCATTCATCCGACTATACATTCAATGTACACGTGAAATCGCCGCGGCTGAGAGTTTTTGGTGTCCATCCGATTCTCAGAAGGTGTCGGGCTCAATCTCGGCATAAGGCTAGCAATTTTTACAAGAGCCACTAGTATCTAATGATATTACTCGCCCCCCCCCCCCTCCCGCTGATCTCTTGGGTAATGTGATTTGAAACCTAACCTTCTCTGATAAGAGCGAAAAACTTGGAGATCCCGGGAGCAAGTTGTGCATGTTAAATATCCCACGGCAGTTGGAATCGCAAGGAGTCGGCCTTAAAGCTACTGCCCTAACAAAGCTGTTAGGACAAGACACCTATCTACGAGTGGATAGAACCGGTTACCTGGGATAGAATCTGTCTAGATACAGCACACCAGACACAAATGCATGCCGAAGTCTTACACGCTGACACTTCAGATGATTAACTTGCGTGTTTAAATTTTACGCTCACCTTTGGAAAGAAGGACGAAGAAGAATAATAAAGAAAACAGCTACATGAATTCACTTTGGCAGGCCTTTCAGTGTGAATGCCTGTCTAACTCCAGACATGCGATTTACCAGAATATTAGTGTCGCTACTAATTAAGCATGTGGCCTGAGCAAGTCGAGTGTGGTAATGTAGATGAGGTTAGTTTGTAATTTGCTAGGTATTTTTTTTTTTTACGTTCAGCAGTTTGCAATTGAATTCTGAACGACCGCCGCTCTTCACAAGGAAATCAACGCAATGCGGCTTGCTTACAAATCGTCGGCAGCTGATTTCGAACGCTCGACTACCGTAGACGAACAGATCGTCACATGCCTGTTACCTGCTTGTCACCTGCCTGTCACATCCCTGTGATAGGTAAACACAATAAAGGACCCGATTCCATGACCAAAGACATACTGGAGTTTGTTCGTCTTTTTATGAATGGCTTTAAAAGCAAGAGAATCGACCTCATTGTACCCGGGGTTTTATCCCATATAGCTCGGTGTCTTTCCACAGGGTGGTCTGTCGAAAGCATCGCACAAAGCACGAACTCCGTAGCTCCAGCGACGACCACCAGGAGTCTCCGAGTAAACTGCACTCGTGAACTGAACGGCTTAGCCCGGAATCGAACCCACAAGTTTCGGAGCGAGAGGCAGACCACTTAGATTCCCAGACATTGGGTATATGATCTCACCGTATTCTACAGACCCGTCGGCACTCGATGGGTGGTGTGGTCAAAATCACTCCAGTCGCCTTTATTTCCCAGACATTTTCCTGGTACCAATGTTAGGCTGGTTAGACTTATGACTCCAGGTCCAGCTTAAGAAACCCAGGTGTCAATGCTGATTCGAACACAGGAGCAGTGGACCGGCAGGCCAGGGTGTTATCCACTGAGATAGCACGACTGCCGGTGTCTGTGATGACGTGGCCATATGCGTCCCGGCAGCGATGATTCCGCAGAGTGTAGCAAACTATAACTTGTCCTGAAGTAGGTTTCTAGCTTTGGGTGGTCTCTGCTGTGATAGGGCCGTGACATTTTGTAGGTTTGGGAGACAGGACGACAAGGTGGTAAGACTTTCCCTGACTTTAGCAGGCCACGGGTCTAGGCCTCACACCTGCGTCTGGCGAAAGAAATAAAGGTATAATAAAGTGACAATATGAAAGACAGACAAAAAGAGAAGGAAAGTATTAGACAAAATAAGACAGACAGACAGACAGACAGACAGACAGACAGACAGACAGACAGACAGACAGACAGACAGACAGACAGACAGACAGACAGACAGACAGACAGACAGACAACCACCTCCATTCAATAACAAATGCCCCATCTCTACCCCTAGGTGCTAGTCATGTATGCATCAACCTACATGCTCGTGGCCCTCAGCATCGACAGACTGGATGCAGTTGCCCGACCACTTCACTTCACCGGAAGCTGTAAGTTGTCACAGTCATCTAGTGAAACTCGTTATGTTGTAGCTAATTTACTAAAACGATCGTTGGTTACTATCTACACGAGCAACACACTTTATTATCATACTCTATATCATATATATATATATATATATATATATATATATATATATATATATATATATATTATATATATATATATATATATATATATATATATATATATATATATATACTTTTGTCAGTTACTATCTACATTGTCAAAATGCGTTCCTTTATTAGCCTATTTTATATCAAATATATAACTATACATTCGTCAACTATCTACATGTTCAAACACTTGGTTTTCTTAGTTCATTACACATTAAATAAATTACTCTACGATCATCACTTACTATCTACATGATCAAAACACTTTGCTTTATTAGCACATTCTATCTAAATTATATAACTATACGTTCGTTAGCTACTATCTACATGTTCAAAACAGTTTGTCTTCTTAGCTCATTATATATCAAGTACATCGCTATATAATCGACAATTATTATCTCCATGACCAAATGGTTCTTCGCTTCGTTGATTCTACATAAAATATGCCGCTATACATTAGTCTATTCTTAGCTACATGAGCAAACCTCAAATATTTTCTAACCTTATTTTACTATCTACATGACCAAAACACTTTGCTTTCCTAGTTCATTCTATACCAAATATTTTACTATACGTATATCAGTTACTAGTTGTGCTGCATGGCTCTGAAACCTGGAGTACAACTAAAGGAGACGAAGCCTTGCTACATACCTTTGAGAACAAAGTTTTAAGACGCATCTTTGGACCCATTAGGGATACACAAAGTGGAGAGTGGAAAAGAAGAAGTATCAAAGACATTTATGATCTGTTTAACTCCCCGCTAATCACTGGTATCATGAAGGCTAATAGACTACAATGGCTGGGGCATATAGAAAGAATGGAAGATAATAGGGAAACAAAACTCGCTTACACTCAGGAAATAAATAACCGTAGACCCCGAGGTAGACCAAGAAGGTGGTGGAGAGATAATATATATATACAGACATACAAGCACTTGGAATCAACGACTGCCAAGAGAAGGTCAACCAGAGAGACGAATGAAGACGGATTGTATATGCAGCAAAGAACCTCAATGGCTCGGAAAGCTGAAGAAGATAGAAGATATCAGTTACTAACTGCATATACGAAACACTGGTTTCTTAGCTCATGTCATTCGCTCTCATGACAACCTTCCAGAAAACTTCTCAGTTATAAGCAAGATGTCCCCCATCCTATACACCCATCTGGAGATCATCTGCACATCCTGCACCCTTCTTCTCTTTCGCCTTCCTCTTCTTCTCTTCTTTGGCATATATTCCTCCATGATTGTTCTCTACAAACTTTCAAGACGTTTCAAGTGACGATAATATTTAAATTCTCTTTGTATTTTTGTTTTTAGTAGCCAACCTTCTTCAATATTCAGATAGTGTCGTGTGGATGCATTTGTACTTTTCTGTATCCAAGATATTCTTTGAACCCGTCTATAACATTTATATTCAAAGGCATTTATGCCCTGTTCAGCTTGTTTAGTAATTGTTTAGGTCTTACCGGCGTCTGATGCAATGGGAATGATGCATGTTCTTGAAAATCTTCTGTAAGGCTATATGTCCCACGCCACAATTTACTCAATTGTTTTAGTTTTTAAAGAGCAATAGATATTCGTCTTTTAATTTCCTTCATTTTGTCACCATTGTGGTAGTTAATGAGCAAAGATATTCGAAATGTTCCACCACCTCCTATTTTTCCTTATTAACATACAGTAAAATCTCGGTTTTCGTCGATAATCCGTCCGATAACAGTCGACGAAATCCGAAACCAACGAAAACCGAGGTAATTATTTCCATTTGAATCAATGAAAATCCAATTAATGCTTTCTAGACATTCCAAAATACATACCAGAAACACATTTTATAGAGAATAAATATAGTGTTTAATAATATTTTTCGGCCTCAGACTTGTCTGAACTCGCACCTTCGGTGTAACACTGTATGCCAGTGAGCCCTGAAATCCCTAAGTACCAGTATACTAGCACTCGTCCCCGACATTTTGTTAATGAGATCGGCATATAACAGCCTGGCCTTTTCACATATGATTGCCCCCGAAATAGAATCGCCATCTAACTGGTTTTGATTTATCTAAATTATTGGGTCGTCGCTAAAAGCTACGGAGTTCGTGCTTTGTGCGACGCTTTTGGCGCTGCGGAAAGAGACCGAGCCATATGGGATAAAACCCGGTGCGATGAAGTCGACCCTGTCGACTTTTAAGCGACTTTATCTAAATTAATAATAACTGTTCGACATCTTCAATTGTTTGCGATCTCTGGTTCGCTACATTAGCCTCCTTTATTTCTTCCTTTTTCGCCACAATGGAACTTATCGTGGATGGCGATTCCCGTACATGCTGCCTAATCCAGCAATTTTAACTCCGCTCTCTTGTTTTATTATTTGCAAGTGATGCTCACACAACGAAAAACAACACCAAACTCAGCAGAAGAACGCTTGGTTTCCTTTATTTTCGTACAATTAGTAGCGAGGTCAAGTAGGCACGCTGACGAAATCCGAGGCAATCGACGAAAGCCGAAGTCGACGATAACCGAACGAAACATACACTGAGGTCTTACTGAATATTTCTTTCTCCGTATTAGTTGTATCCGTCGGTGTGTGTGTGTGTGTGTGTGTGTGTGCGTGCGTGCCACTGTGCGTGCGTGTGTGTGTGTGTGTGTGTGTGTGTGTGTGTGTGTGTGTGTGTGTGTGTGTGTGTGTGTGTGTGAACAAGTCAACAACACTTAATAAGAACACAAACAAACTAGACATAAAAAATAGTTAATTACCCGACGGATGGCATTTCATACCCCGGCTAGAGCTGTTGAAATTATCTACTGGGATCGAATGTCACAATTGTCCTGGCCTATTGTCTTCAACTAATTGGTGATCAGAACAATACATTGAGGCGTGTTTGTGGTTTGTGTGTGTGTGTGTGTGTGTGTGTGTGTGTGTGTGTGTGTGTGTCTGTATATGTGTATATGTGTTTCTATTTGTATATATATATATATATATATATATATATATATATATATATATATGTGTGTGTGTGTGTGTGTGTGTGTGTCTGTATATGTGTTTCTATTTGAGTGTGTGTGTGTGTGCGTGTGTCTGTATATGTGTTTCTATTTGTATATATGTGTTCGTGTGTGTGTGTCTGTGTGTGTGTGTCGGTATGTGTGTGAGTGGGTGTGTTAATGTTATAGTGTTCTTCCTCGGGGTGGGAGAATGGCTGTGGAGTGGGTGTAAGACGGGTTCTCGTTGTTAAGGAGGTGGATGGATCGAGTGACGGAGTGGCTGTGGGACAGTTTTTTCCTTGTTAAGAGAAGACGGTCTGATGTGTTAGTGTTACAGTGCTCTTCCTCTGGGTGGGGGAGTGGCTGTGAAGTGCGTGTAAGACGGATCGTCGTTGTTAAGGAGGTGGGCGGGTAGAGTGACGGAGTGGCTGTAGGACGGGTTTTTTTCTTTGTTAAGAGACGGGGTCGTGTGTTTGTGTTACAGTTCTCTTTCTCGGGGTAGAAGAATGGCTATGGAGTGGGTGTGAGACGTGTTGAGTGGTGGACTGGCTGTAGGGCGATACTTCCTTAATAAGAGACAGTACGGTGTGTTAGAGTTACCTGGTCAGCGAAGTGATTGACTACACGAGATGTGAGGTTTTAAGTGTTAATTGTATCTCAGTGTTTACACGTGTATTCAGATCACATTGGTCTTGATGACACGGTCACCATATTATTGTGTTTTGGTTTCTAATTCATGCCACATTCAAAGCTTTCTCTGTGCTGCATAAACTTAACACTCCTGCAACCAAATTTGGCTGGCAGTTTACCGGTTCTACAGTTACTTTAATCAGTATCTCATGTCTTTAGTTCAATAAACTTATATTATACCAGGCTGTTTGTCGTCTGAGCATTGTTACTTGTTCTTTTCCGTTGAGTTGAGTCTTTTTACTTCATCATATATTATGTATATATCGGGCTGAGATAAGCTTCCACCTTTAATTTCCGATCTGTTTAACAAAATACGAAATCAACACGGTCAGGCGATATTAGTGACATATTGTTCGGCTATGCTGCCCCAGTTGTGTGTGGAACGGTAACCTACATAACCAACCAAACCAAGTTCACATCTAATTTGCCAGGAATTCGCAGTTGTAAAAATACACCTACTTGACACATTTGATCACCGCAAAGACAACTACAGACTAATACTGTCATCTCTATCCAAACTGATTGAATCACTTTATATGTAGAACAAATTTGATGATGTCAACCAAAAATATGCTAATAAATTTTTAAAAGAAAGAGAATCGACCTCATTGTAGGGGGGTTTTACCCCATATCTCGGTGTTTTTCCCACAGGGTGGTCTGTCAAAAAGCATCGCCAAAGCACGAACCCCGTACTCCAGCGACGACCACCGGGAGTCCCGAGTAAACTGCACTCGTGAACTGAACGGCTTACCCCGGAATCGAACCCACAAGTTTCGGAGCGAGAGGCAGGCCATTTAGATTCCCAACATTGGTATATGATCTCACCGTATTCTACAGCCCCCGTCGGCACTCGAGGGGTTTGGTGTGGTCAAAATCACTCCAGTCGCCTTTATTTCCCAGACATTTTCCTGGTACCAATTTAGGCTGGTTAGACTTTACTCCGGGTCCAGCTTAAGAAACCCAGGTGTAAATGCTGATTCGAACACACGAGCAGGGACCGCGGCCAGGGTGTTATCCACTGAGATAGCACGACTGCCGGTTCTGTGATGACGTGGCCATATGCGCCCCGGCGCGATGATTCCGCAGAGTGTAGCAAACTATAACTTGTCCTGAAGTAGGTTTCTAGCTTTGGGTGGTCTCTGCTGTGATAGGGCCGGACATTTTTGTGGGTTTTGGGAGACAGGACGACAAGGTGGTAAGACTTTCCCTGACTTTAGCAGGCCACGGGTCTGGGCCCTCACACCTGCGTCTGGCGAAAGAAATAAAGGTACAATAAAGTGACAATATGAAAGACAGACAAAAAGAAAAGGGAAAAGTATTAGACAAATAAGACAGACAGACAGACAGACAGACAGACAGACAGACAGACAGACAGCAGACAGACGACAGACAGACAGCCCGACAGCAACAGACAGACAGACAGACAGACAGACAGACAGACAGACAACCACCCCATTCAATAAAAAATGCCCCATCTCTACCCCTAGGTGCTAGTCATGTATGCATCAACCTACATGCTCGTGGCCCTCAGCATCGACAGACTGGGCGCAGTTGCCCGACCACTTCACTTCACCCGGAAACTGTAATTGTCACAGTCATCTAGTGAAACTCGTTTTGTTGTAGCTAATTTACTAAACGATCGTTGGTTACTATCTACACGGCAACACACTTTATTATCATACTCTATACATATATATATATATATATATATATATATAATATTTATATAAATATATATATATTTAAAATATATATATATATATATATATATATTATATATTTTGTCAGTTACTATCTCAGTAAAATGCGTTTTCCCTTTTTAGCCTTTTTATATCAATAATTAACTATACATTCGTCAACTATCTACATGTTCAAACACTTGGTTTTTTTATTCTTTCACATTAAATAAAATTTCTCTACGATCATCACTTACTATCTACATGATCAAAACACTTTGCTTTATAGCACATTCTATCTAAATTATATAACTATACTTCGTTAGCTACTATCTACATGTTCAAAAAAAGTTTGTCTTCTTAGCTCATTATATATCAAGTACATCGCTATATAATCGACAATTATTATCTCCATGACCAAATGGTTCTTCGCTTCGTTGATTCTAAAATAAAATATACCGCTATACATTAGTCTATTCTTACTACATGAGCAACCTCAAATATTTTCTAACTTATTTTACTATCTACATGACCAAAACCCTTTGCTTTCCTAGTTCATTCTATACCAAATATTTTACTATACGTATATCAGTTACTAGTTATGCGGGCATGGCTCTGAAACCTGGAGTACAACTAAAGGAGACGAAGCCTTGCTACATACCTTTGAGAACAAAGTTTTAAGACGACATCTTTGGACCCATTAGGATACACAAAGTGGAGAGTGGAAAAAGAAGAAGTATCAAAGACATTTATGATCTGTTTAACTCCCCGCTAATCACTGGTATCATGAAGGCTAATAGACTACAATGGCTGGGGCATATAGAAAGAATGGAAGATAATAGGGAAACAAAACTCGCTTACACTCAGGAAATAAATAACCGTAGACCCCGAGGTAGACCAAGAAGACGGTGGAGAGATAATATATATACAGGCATACAAGCACTTGGAATCAACGACTGCCAAGAGAAGGTCAACCAGAGAGACGAATGAAGACGGATTGTATATGCAGCAAAGAACCTCAATGGCTCGGAAAGCTGAAGAAGATAGAAGATATCAGTTACTAACTGCATATACGAAACACTGGTTTCTTAGCTCATGTCATTCGCTCTCATGACAACCTTCCAGAAAACTTCTCAGTTATAAGCAAGATGTCCCCCATCCTATACACCCATCTGGAGATCATCTGCACATCCTGCACCCTTCTTCTCTTTCGCCTTCCTCTTCTTCTCTTCTTTGGCATATATTCCTCCATGATTGTTCTCTACAAACTTTCAAGACGTTTCAAGTGACGATAATATTTAAATTCTCTTTGTATTTTTGTTTTTAGTAGCCAACCTTCTTCAATATTCAGATAGTGTCGTGTGGATGCATTTGTACTTTTCTGTATCCAAGATATTCTTTGAACCCGTCTATAACATTTATATTCAAAGGCATTTATGCCCTGTTCAGCTTGTTTAGTAATTGTTTAGGTCTTACCGGCGTCTGATGCAATGGAATGATGCATGCTCTTGAAAATCTTCTGTAAGGCTATATATCCCACGCCACAATTTACTCAATTGTTTTAGTTTTTAAAGAGCAATAGATATTCGTCTTTTAATTTCCTTCATTTTGTCACCATTGTGGTAGTTAATGAGCAAAGATATTCGAAATGTTCCACCACCTCCTATTTTTCCTTATTAACATACAGTAAAATCTCGGTTTTCGTCGATAATCCGTCCGATAACAGTCGACGAAATCCGAAACCAACGAAAACCGAGGTAATTATTTCCATTTGAATCAATGAAAATCCAATTAATGCTTTCTAGTCATTCCAAAATACATACCAGAAACAAATTTTATAGAGAATAAATATAGTGTTTAATAATATTTTTCGGCATCAGACTTGTCTGAACTCGCACCTTCGGTGTAACACTGTATGCCAGTGAGCCCTGAAATCACTAAGTGCCAGTACACTAGCACTCGTCCCCGACATTTTGTTAATGAGATCGGCATATAACAGCCTGGCCTTTTCACATATGATTGCCCCCGAAATAGAATCGCCATCTAACTGGTTTTGATTTATCTAAATTATTGGGTCGTCGCTAAAAGCTACGGAGTTCGTGCTTTGTGCGACGCTTTTGGCGCTGCGGAAAGAGACCGAGCCATATGGGATAAAACCCGGTGCGATGAAGTCGACCCTGTCGACTTTTAAGCGACTTTATCTAAATTAATAATAACTGTTCGACATCTTCAATTGTTTGCGATCTCTGTTTCGCTACATTAGCCTCCTTTATTTCTTCCTTTTTCGCCACAATGGAACTTATCGTGGATGGCGATTCCCGTACATGCTGCCTAATCCAGCAATCTTAATTCCGCTCTCTTGTTTTATTATTTGCAAGTGATGCTCACACAACGAAAAACAACACCAAACTCAGCAGAAGAACGCTTGGTTTCCTTTATTTTCGCACAATTAGTAGCGAGGTCAAGTAGGCACGCCGACGAAATCCGAGGCAATCGACGAAAGACCGAAGTCGACGATAACCGAACGAAACATACACTGAGGTCTTACTGAATATTTCTTTCTCCGTATTAGTTGTATCCGTCGGTGTGTGTGTGTGTGTGTGTGTGTGTGTGTGTGTGCGTGCGTGCGTGCGTGCGTGCGTGTGTGGTGTGTGTGTGTGTGTGTGTGTGTGTGTGTGTGTGTGTGTGTGTGTGTGTGTGTGTGTGTGTGAACAAGTCAACAACACTTAATAAGAACACAAACAAACTAGACATAAAAAATAGTTAATTACCCGACGGATGGCATTTCATACCCCGGCTAGAGCTGTTGAAATTATCTACTGGGATGGAATGTCACAATTGTCCTGGCCTATTGTCTTCAACTAATTGGTGATCAGAACAATACATTGAGGCGTGTTTGTGGTTTGTGTGTGTGTGTCTGTATATGTGTATATGTGTTTCTATTTGTATATATATATATATATATATATATATATATATATATATATATATATATATATATATATATATATATATGTGTGTGTGTGTGTGTCTGTATATGTGTTTCTATTTGTGTGTGTGTGTGTGTGCGTGTGTCTGTATATGTGTTTCTATTTGTATATATGTGTTCGTGTGTGTGTGTCTGTGTGTGTGTGTCAGTATGTGTGTGAGTGGGTGTGTTAATGTTATAGTGTTCTTCCTCGGGGTGGGAGAATGGCTGTGGAGTGGGTGTAAGACTGGTTCTCGTTGTTAAGGAGGTGGATGGGTCGAGTGACGGAGTGGCTGTGGGACAGTTTTTCCTTGTTAAGAGAAGACGGTCTGATGTGTTAGTGTTACAGTGCTCTTCCTCTGGGTGGGGGAGTGGCTGTGAAGTGCGTGTAAGACGGATCGTCGTTGTTAAGGAGGTGGGCGGGTTGTTGTTTGTTGTTGTTTGTCCATCAAGAATGATGATGACCATTCATTTCATCCAGTGGGGTCGAAGGTGTGGAGCCGTGGGTTCTAAGATGGCTGATAAGGCCTATTTTGGCTCGAAATGTTCTTTGACAATGTGGACAAAGAATGCTTGACGTCTCTGGAGGAGAATTTCCTGCAGTGGTTTTTCTGTCCTGCCTTTTCTTCACAGCTCTTGCAGTCCTGGTTGCCTCACATATAACTGCACCTTTGCGCAATGATGCACGCCACGAATTTCGGTCTCTGGCTGCAGCCTCCCAGGTGTCATGATGAATTCCAAAAGCATTCAGTGAAATTTTCAGAGTGTCTTTAAAACGTTTCCTCTGGCCACCTTGGGAGCGTTTACCACAACGCAGTTCGCTGTAAAAAATTCGTTTAGGGAGCCTGTGATCTGGCATGCGGGTCAAGTGACCAGCCCAGCGAATCTGATTCTTCATTAGTAGAGTGTGGATACTGGGTATGGATGCTCTTTCTAGGACTTCGGTGTCTGGAATCTTGTCTTGCCATTTAATCTTCAGTAGCTTCCTTAGGCAGACTGTGTGGAAGTGGTTTAATTTCCTAGCATGTCGCTGATAAACAGTCCAGGTTTCACAAGCATATAGCAGTGTGGATAATACAACTGCTTTGTAGACTTTTAGCTTTGTTTGCAGGCTTATTCCAGTTCTGTCCCATACATTCTTGTACAGTCTGCCAAAGGCTGCACTGGCCTTGGAGATTCTTGCATTCACTTCGTCATCGATTGTGGCAGCTTGTGACACGGTGCTGCCAAGATAGGTAAATTTGTCCACAACACTTAGTCTATGATCATTCACTTTGATATTCGGCACAGTGTGATTATTCCCTGGAGCTGGCTGGTACATAACTACAGTCTTCTCCAAGTTGATATTGAGCCCAAAGTTGGCACAGGCATGTGAGAAAGCTGAAACGTTATGTTGCATGTCCGCCTCTGAGTTGGCGTATAGAGCGCAATCATCAGCAAACAGGAGCTCTCTGACTGTGCCACTGTCAATTTTGGTTTTAGCTTTCAGCCTTCTGAGATTGAATAACTTTCCATCCATACGGTAGTTGATGTCTATTCCAATGTCGTCGTTCTCGAAGGCATTCATCAACATGGCTGAAAACATGAGGCTGAACAGTGTTGGTGCCAGGACACATCCTTGCTTCACTCCATTGGTGACAGGAAAGGGTTCAGACAGCTCACCATTTTCCTGTACTCTTGCCTGCATGCCGTCATGAAATAGCCGCACTATTTGGACAAACTTTCGTGGACAGCCATATTTTGCCATAATCTTCCACAGTCCTTCTCTGCTGACTGTATCAAAAGCCTTGGTAAGGTCAATGAAAGTGGAGAACATTTCGCAGTTCTGTTCCTGACATTTCTCTTGCAGCTGCCTTGCAGCGAAAATCATGTCAACAGTTCCACGTTCTTTTCTGAAGCCACATTGACTCTCAGGAAGAAGACCTTGATCGAGATGGGCTGTGAGGCGATTGAGAAGAATTCTGGCGAGTATCTTCCCTGCAATTGAAAGCAAGGAGATGCCTCGGTGGTTGTCACAGGATTGGCGGTTTCCTTTACGTTTGTAAAGGTGGACTATTGACGCGTCCTTAAAATCTTGTGGCATGGTCTCGTTCATCCATATGTTTGTGAAGACTCGGTGAAGCTGCTCTGTTAGGACCGGCCCACCTGCCTTGTATATCTCTGCTGGGATGGAGTCAGGACCAGGTGCCTTGCCGCTGGAGAGTTGCTGGATGGCTTTGTTTATTTCCACTATGGTTGAAACTACTATGGGCGGGTAGAGTGACGGAGTGGCTGTAGGACGGGTTTTTTCTTTGTTAAGAGACGGGGTCGTGTGTTTGTGTTACAGTTCTCTTTCTCGGGGTAGAAGAATGGCTATGGAGTGGGTGTGAGACGTGTTGAGTGGTGGACTGGCTGTAGGGCGATACTTCCTTAATAAGAGACAGTACGGTGTGTTAGAGTTACCTGGTCAGCGAAGTGATTGACTACACGAAATGTAAGGTTTTAAGAGTTAATTGTATCTCAGTGTTTACACATGTATTCAGATCACATTGGTCTTGATGACACGGTCACAATATTATTGTGTTTTGGTTTCTAATCCATGCCACATTCAAAGCTTTCTCTGTGCTGCATAAACTTAACACTCCTGCAACCAAATTTGGCTGACAGTTTACCGGTTCTACAGTTACTTTAATCAGTATCTCATGTCTTTAGTTCAATAAACTTATATTATACCAGGCTGTTTGTCGTCTGAGCATTGTTACTTGTTCTTTTCCGTTGAGTTGAGTCTTTTTACTTCATCATATATTATGTATATATCGGGCTGAGATAAGCTTCCACCTTTAATTTCCGATCTGTTTAACAAAATACGAAATCAACACGGTCAGGCGATATTAGTGACATATTGTTCGGCTATGCTGCCCCAGTTGTGTGTGGAACGGTAACCTACATAACCAACCAAACAAAGTTCACATCTAATTTGCCAGGAATTCGCAGTTGTAAAAATACACCTACTTGACACATTTGATCACCGCAAAGACAACTACAGACTAATACTGTCATCTCTATCCAAACTGATTGAATCACTTTATATGTAGAACAAATTTGATGATGTCAACCAAAAATATGCCAATAAATTCGTTAAATTAGTTACAGTAGTCACTGCTATGGTCTAATACTGACTTGGGGAAGCTGGAAAGCCTAATTAAGTATTCATTATAACATTCATTCATTCATTCATTCAGTAGCATGTCCTTTGCAGAACCTCGCTCCCATAACAACCTCCCGATCATAAGCAAGATGTCCCGCGTCTGATACACCCATCTGGAGATCATCCGCCACATCCTGCACCCATCTTCTCTTTGGCCTTCCTCTTCCCAGGCATATACCCTTCCATTATTGTTCTCTCCAAACTTTCGTGACGTTTCAAGTGACCAAAATATTTCAATTTTCTTTGTTTTATCGTCTTTAATAGCCAACCTTCTTCAATATTCAACTCTTGAAGTATGGATGCATTTGTTCTTTTCTTTACCCAAGATATTCTTAGAACTCATCTATAACATTTATATTCAAAGCCGTTTATGCGCTGTTCAGCTTGTTTAGTAAGCGTCCATGTCTCACAGGCGTATGTTGCAATGGGAAAGATGCATGCTCTTAAAAATCTAATTTTTGTAGTTCTGTCTGTCCCACTCCATAATTTATTCAGCTGTTTTAATCTTTGAAGAGCAATTGATAGTCGCCGTTTAATTTCCTTCATTGTGTCACCGTTGTTGGTAATCAATGACCCAAGATATTCAAAATTTTCCACCACCTCCAATTTTCCCCCATTAATGTATATTTCTTTCTCCATAGTGGTTTTATCTGTATGCATTACCTTTGTTTTTGCTCTGTTGAGATACAAGTTGTGATTTTCACTATTCAATTGGGTTGAGGCTATTAGGTTTTCTATGCCATTCTGTGTTGTGGATAGTAATACTGTATCATCAGCATATCGAATCTCCGGTATGTCATGACCGCCGATATTTAGGGCATCATATAGCTCCCTGTTTATATCATCTCTTACATTTCTCATTATATTTTCGGCGTACAGGTTAAACTAATAGGGTGACAGCACGCAGCCCTGACGGACTCCTTGCTTGATGTCAAACCAATCTGATGCCTCGCCATCTATTCTAACTGCTGCTTGTTGGTCTAGATAGAGCATTTTTATGAGTTGTACTACATGTGATGGAAAGCCCATATTCCTCATGATTTCCCAAAGTATCTGATGTTGTACACAGTCAAATGTCTTTGAATAATCCACAAAACATGAGAATAGGTTTACATTAAACTCTCTGCACTTCTCTATTATTAAACGCATGTTGAATATGTGATCTCTTGTTCCTCTTCCTTTTTCTAAATCCAGCTTGAACCACGTTAATCTCTTCTTCCATTTTCTTACGAAGTCTTCCCATTATGACTTTTAGTAGAATTTTACTTGCATGACTGATCAGGGCAACAGTTCTATAGTTGGTGCATAATTTCAGGTTGCCCTTTTTTGGTATTGGAATGAAGATAGTTCTCTTCCAATCTTTTGGCCATATACCATATTTCCAAATCTTTGTACATAATGTATGATATATGTGTATGCTTTCTTCTCCTCCCGCTTTAATTAGTTCAGCTGGTATCTCATCACATCCAGGTGATTTACCATTCTTTAGGTTCTTTATTGCCCATGCAGTTTCATCTAATGAGGGTTCAGGTTCTGTCTCTGCTGTCATTGGCTCATGTATCTCATTCATATCCTCACTGTCACTCATATCATACATTCCACTGCAGTACTCCTGCCATCTTTCTAGAATTTGTCTAGATTCTGTTAAGGTATTTCCCATCTTGTCACAGATAACATTCAATTGAAGTTGAACATCTCTTGTTAATAACTTCATTTCTTTGAACATTTTATAATCACTTCCAGTCTTATGATATTGCTCTATTCTGGTACAGCAGTCTTGTATGTATTGATTTTTGTCCTTTCTTGTGTTCTTTCTGCTTTCTCGAATTAAAGATTTATACTTCATCCTGCTGTTATCGGATTCACCTCCTCTCTGTTTCAGCTCCCTTCGTTGTTTTATTAATTCTAACGTGTCTGATGTAATCCATGGCTTAAGTTGCTATTTCTTGGTCGGAATTAAATCTTTGGCTGCGGTTACCAAGGTATCTCTAGCTTGTACTGCCAGTTCATCAGGTGTCATTTCTTCTTGTGCAGACATCAAGACCCCAAAGCGATTCCTAACTTCTACAGTGTATGCATCCGATATTTTTGCGAGATCAAAACGAAGTGGCCTTGGTCCTCGGATAAGCTTTTTGAGTTTTAATTTCAGATCTGCTTCTAATAACTGATGATCTGTATCACAGTCTGCACTTCGTAGGGTTTTTGCAGATGTTATGCTTGATCTCCATCTTCTTTGTATTAAAATATAATCTATCTGATTTTTGGTAATACTGTCTGGAGACTTCCATGTGAAGAGTCTTCTTGGATGTTGTTTAAAAAGCGTGTTGGCTATCGTTAACTTATTTTCTGTGCAAAATTCAATTAATTTGTCACCTGCATCATTTCTATTTCCTAATCCAAATTTTCCTAAAACGTGTCTCTCATTTTCAGCTCTTCCTGCACCTACTTTTGCATTAAAATCTCCCATTATTATTATTGCTATATCATTATGACCAATCTTATTTAATGTGTCTTGTAGTGTGTTGTAAAAACTTCAATTTCGTCCTCCTCTGCTGTTGAAGTAGGTGCATATATCTGTATGAGAGTTGTGTTTTTTTGGACGGCCTTTAAGTCTAATAGTGAGGATTCTATCACTAACTGTATTATATCCCATTAAAGATTTTGCAGTTGTCTTATCTAAACAAAACGCCACTCCACTC
>JACEFZ010014527.1:45000-47500 GCA_014155875.1 Cepaea nemoralis
TGATGATGATGATGATGATGATGATGATGATGATGATGATGATGATGATGATGATGATGATGATGATGATGATGATGATGATGATGATGATGATGATGATGATGATGATGATGATGATGATGATGATGATGATGATGATGATGATGATGATGATGATGATGATGATGATGATGATGATGATGATGATGATGATGATGATGATGATGATGATGATGATGATGATGATGATGATGATGATGATGATGATGATGATGATGATGATGATGATGATGATGATGATGATGATGATGATGATGATGATGATGATGATGATGATGATGATGATGATGATGATGATGATGATGATGATGATGATGATGATGATGATGATGATGATGATGATGATGATGATGATGATGATGATGATGATGATGATGATGATGATGATGATGATGATGATGATGATGATGATGATGATGATGATGATGATGATGATGATGATGATGATGATGATGATGATGATGATGATGATGATGATGATGATGATGATGATGATGATGATGATGATGATGATGATGATGATGATGATGATGATGATGATGATGATGATGATGATGATGATGATGATGATGATGATGATGATGATGATGATGATGATGATGATGATGATGATGATGATGATGATGATGATGATGATGATGATGATGATGATGATGATGATGATGATGATGATGATGATGATGATGATGATGATGATGATGATGATGATGATGATGATGATGATGATGATGATGATGATGATGATGATGATGATGATGATGATGATGATGATGATGATGATGATGATGATGATGATGATGATGATGATGATGATGATGATGATGATGATGATGATGATGATGATGATGATGATGATGATGATGATGATGATGATGATGATGATGATGATGATGATGATGATGATGATGATGATGATGATGATGATGATGATGATGATGATGATGATGATGATGATGATGATGATGATGATGATGATGATGATGATGATGATGATGATGATGATGATGATGATGATGATGATGATGATGATGATGATGATGATGATGATGATGATGATGATGATGATGATGATGATGATGATGATGATGATGATGATGATGATGATGATGATGATGATGATGATGATGATGATGATGATGATGATGATGATGATGATGATGATGATGATGATGATGATGATGATGATGATGATGATGATGATGATGATGATGATGATGATGATGATGATGATGATGATGATGATGATGTGATGATGATGATGATGATGATGATGATGATGATGATGATGATGATGATGATGATGATGATGATGATGATGATGATGATGATGATGATGATGATGATGATGATGATGATGATGATGATGATGATGATGATGATGATGATGATGATGATGATGATGATGATGATGATGATGATGATGATGATGATGATGATGATGATGATGATGATGATGATGATGATGATGATGATGATGATGATGATGATGATGATGATGATGATGATGATGATGATGATGATGATGATGATGATGATGATGATGATGATGATTGATGATGATGATGATGATGATGATGATGATGATGATGATGATGATGATGATGATGATGATGATGATGATGATGATGATGATGATGATGATGATGATGATGATGATGATGATGATGATGATGATGATGATGATGATGATGATGATGATGATGATGATGATGATGATGATGATGATGATGATGATGATGATGATGATGATGATGATGATGATGATGATGATGATGATGATGATGATGATGATGATGATGATGATGATGATGATGATGATGATGATGATGATGATGATGATGATGATGATGATGATGATGATGATGATGATGATGATGATGATGATGATGATGATGATGATGATGATGATGATGATGATGATGATGATGATGATGATGATGATGATGATGATGATGATGATGATGATGATGATGATGATGATGATGATGATGATGATGATGATGATGATGATGATGATGATGATGATGATGATGATGATGATGATGATGATGATGATGATGATGATGATGATGATGATGATGATGCTGATGATGATGATGATGATGATGATGATGATGATGATGATGATGATGATGATGATGATGATGATGATGATGATGATGATGATGATGATGATGATGATGATGATGATGATGATGATGATGATGATGATGATGATGATGATGATGATGATGATGATGATGATGATGATGATGATGATGATGATGATGATGATGATGATGATGATGATGATGATGATGATGATGATGATGATGATGATGATGATGATGATGATGATGATGATGATGATGATGATGATGATGATGATGATGATGATGATGATGATGATGATGGGTGATGATTGATGATGATGATGATGATGATGATGATGATGATGATGATGATGATGATGATGATGATG
>JACEFZ010014527.1:52500-55000 GCA_014155875.1 Cepaea nemoralis
GTGAAGAGTTGTTTATGATTTGATGATTCCCTTGGTTGGGGTGGAAAAGATGATGAAAAAGATGATGATGGGGGATTTTTTCAGGAAGATGAGATGAATTTTATGGGATGTGATGATTATTTAAATGTGATGGGATGAAAGATGATGATGAAGAAAGATGAAAAATTATGGAAGATTTTTATGATGTGTGGAAGCAACTGGTGATGGGATGATGTAAATTGTTGATGAATGATTTCGGGTGGAGCCAATTTTTATAAGATGAAGGATGAATTTTTTTAAAAGAAAAGATTGGGTATGATGATGTTTATGATGAAAATGGGAAGATGATTTGGTGATGGGTTTTTGATTTGAAAAGATGATGATGAATGAAAAAGAAAAGATGGGGTGATGATTTTCAGGTTTATATTTGATAGAAAGTAGGTTTATTTTATGAATTGAGGGTGATTTTTTTTGGGCCCAAAAATTTGGAGATTGGTTTTTGATTTAATGGGAAAAAGATGATGATTATGGTGATGGGTGGGAAAGTGGGGGGATGATCATTTTGAGGGCCATTTGATGATGTTTGATGTTTTAAAACCTTTATAGATGGGTTGATGAAAGAATGATGTGATTTTTAAAAGAAAGGGAAAGATGTTTAAAATTTTTTCGGGGGGAATGTTTATGGGCTGAAGTTTTTAAAGATGAATTTAGGAAAGATGAGATGATGAAATTTATAGTATGATTGGGGTGGGGAAAATTTTAAGGGGGTGATGAGGGTGAAGGGGTGATGAAGAGGATTTGATTTAATGTTGGGGGAGTGATGCGGATATTGAGGTATTGTGATGGAAAAGAAAAGATTTATGATGTGATCCGGGGGCCCCTTTGGAAAGAGTGGATGATGATGATGAATTTGTGATTGATTAATTATGATGAGATGATGATGATGATGATGATGATGGGGTAATTGAGTGATAATGATGATGATGATGATAAATTGAATTTTATGATGATGATGATGATGTTTATGATGTATGATGGGATGAAGATGATGAGGGGATGATGAGGGTGATGAGAGATGATGATGATGATGATGAGATTTGAGGGATGATGTGATGAGTTTATGGGTATTATGATGATTTATGATGGGGATGATGATGATGATGGGGATGATGATGATGATGATGAGATGATGAATTGATGAATGATGAATGATGGGTGATGATGATGATGATGTGATGATGATGATGATGATGATGATGATGATGATGATGATGATGATGATGATGATGATGATGATGATGATGATGATGATGATGATGATGATGATGATGATGATGATGATGATGATGATGATGATGATGATGATTGATGATGATGATGATGATGATGATGATGGATGATGATGATGATGATGATGATGATGATGATGATGATGATGATGATGATGATGATGATGATGATGATGATGATGATGATGATGGGTGATGATGATGATGATGATGATGATGATGATGATGATGATGATGATGATGATGATGATGATGATTGATGATGATGATGATGATGATGATGATGATGATGATGATGATGATGATTTATGATGATGATGATGATGATGATGATGATGGATGATGATGGGTGATGATGATGATGATTGATGATGATGATGATGATGATGATGATGATGATGATGATGAAAGATGATGATGATGATGATGATGGGTGATGATGATGATGATGATGATGATGATGATGAATGATGATTGATGATGATGATGATGATGATGATGATGATGATGATGATGATGATGATGGATGATGATGATGATGATGATTGATGATGATGATGATGATGATGATGAGATGATGATGATGATGATGATGATGATGATGATGATGATGATGATTTATGATGATGATGATGATGATGATGATGATGATGATGATGATGATGATGATGATGATGATGATGATGATGATGATGATGATGATGATGATGATGATGATGATGATGATGATGATGATGATGATGATGATGATGATGATGATGATGATGATGATGGATGATGATGATGATGGGTGATGATGATGATGATGATGATGATGATGATGATTTATGATGATGATGATGATGATGATGATGATGATGATGATGATGATGATGATGATGATGATGATGATGATGATGATGATGATGATGATGATGATGATGATGATGATGATGATGATGATGATGATGATGATGATGATGATGATGATGATGATGATGATGATGATGATGATGATGATGATGATGATGATGATGATGATGATGATGATGATGATGATTGATGATGATGATGATGATGATGATGATGATGATGATGATGATGATGATGATGATGATGATGATGATGATGATGATGATGATGATGATGATGATGATGATGATGATGATGATGATGATGATGATGATGATGATGATGATGATGATGATGATGATGATGATGATGATGATGATGATGATGATGATGATGATGAT
>JACEFZ010014527.1:60000-77500 GCA_014155875.1 Cepaea nemoralis
GCGCTGTGATTGTATTAGATAATATCCAGCTGAAAAACTGCACTAACAATGAATCGACAATGCGGCTTACATAACAGACACCCACGCGCCCACACACACAAACACAAAATATACAATAAACTAATTCTATATTTTTATACATTTATTTATACAACAAAACACACAAAACTCGATTAAATTTCTAGCGATTAGATGTGTTTTTAATCAGCTTTGGCATTTTAATTTTATTATGTTAACACAAACAAATCATAACAATGGGCGTTTTTTTTTCCATTGCTAAGATTATTACATTAAACTTGCTGGAAAACAAGCATTAAATAGCCAACAAAGCCTTTTAATATAACCTGGGAAGAAATAAATGTTGCAGACAATTGGTAACAAACAGCCTCTCGTCTCATCTCATCATGTTCATCTTGTACCTTGCGGTGTCGATGTGAAGTATAAACAGCTGGAGAGTGCCCGCTTATAGGCTTCTTGTATCTATATTCCCATGGTACTAGTAATAGTATCAATATGGGGGAGGGGGCATAATATGAGAGAGAAACATGCAGGGGTATATCACTCTTGAGTCACATAGGAAAAGTGGACGCAAAACTACTGGACCAAGGAGCCGCACATATAGTCAAATAAATTTACTTGCATATCCTTTTACAGTGCGTAGCAATCGACCCCAGCGTATTTAGGTTGTTTGTGACTCCTGGCCTAGTTTACGTTAAATAGTTCGCCATTACTTTCTGAAACACCGGCATTCATATCATTGTATGGAAAACTACGCAAGGCGATCAGCTTCCACATCGCCTGCAACTGTGTTTCGAACGCGGTATGCGGGATTGCGAATGGCATTTGTAACCCATTTGCCATAGAGGCGGCATAGTCGAACAATCTCTGCCCTAATGTAGATCTGAACCCAAGACTACCATGCTGGCAGGCGAAAGTCTAGCTACTATGCTACCATGTTTGCCAAACTATCGTTAAGCAAAGTACAATTTGATTTCAGGAAAGGATGCACTATTCACTAAGACTAAATGTGGGAAAAAACCCGTCTAATACAGTGAGCTGCAAGATATTGTGTTCGTAGACACGAAAAGGCTTTCCAGTAGATAAATACAAATTACGGACCACCCATAAAGACTACAGGGTACAGGAACAATTGCTAGAAAGCATCTCAGTCATGTACCACTTAGGAAAAAGTGCAGCATAAAAAAAGGTCGCTTAAATGTCGACAGAGATTACCAGTGCTGAGTTACTTCATTGCAACCAGTTACTTCATTGCAACAGGTTTTATCCCATATGCTCAGTCTCTTTCCGCAGCGCGGGCTGCCGAAAGCGTCGTACAAAGCACGAACTCCGTAGCTCCAGCATCGACCCCCAGGAGTCTCCATTGAAATGCACTCGTCAACCAAAGGACGCGGCCCAGAATCCAACCCACGACCTTCGCAGCCCGAATCAGATGGCTTGACCATTTCAAAACGGAGACTTCCGCAAGTGCATTAAGAACACAAGAAGGTATATCAGATATGTTTACAGTCAATACAGGAGTGAGGAAGGGATGTGTGCTCTCATCCCTACCGTTTAATATTTATATAGGCAGAATATCCAAAGAAGCAAGCTTTGATAGAACAAATTCAGAAAATTTCGAATTCTTTATCTAGTCAAAACAACAGATCCACCTGCAATAAATGAGCTTTTATTTGCAGACTATCAGTGCCCTTTCTACATTCACGAAAGCAGACTGAAAAATCGTATTAAAAAGTCGAGTTCAACATGTTACAGTTTTTTTTTTTAAGTTGCATATCCCTTAACGGACGCAGTCAACACCAGTATTTTTCAGCTGTTGTTGATGTTCCTGCAAGCTTACGCTCAGTAGTTCGTCATTGCTTTCTGAGCGACCGGTTCATATACCCCGAAAGTAACCAACGCGACGCGATCCGCTGCCGAATCCCGCGCAATTGTGTTCCTCACATGGATATACGCGATTACTTAATTTAATTATTAAATTACGTTAACCGCTTCGCCACGGAGCGGGCATGTCACAGTTACAATATGAATATAAATACAACCAAAACTGAAGTAATGCGGGTCAGAAGATCTCTTGGTCCACTAAATATTTTGATAATTAATACACCTCTGAGACAGGTTAAAGAATTTAAATATCTAGGAAGTATGTTCACATAAGATGGCAGAATTGACAAAATCATTAACATCAGAAGTCATAAGGCAAGTGCGCTTAAATATTAATTAGCACCCATACTGAAACATCCAAATATATCTATGTCCGCAAAACGACAGATATTAAATAGCATACTCACACCAACCCTATGCTATCAGTGTCAAACATGGACATTATCCAAATTACACTTACGCAAAATGAGATGACATTTCCCGGCCTTGACTTGGGGAAGTAAATAACATATTCTCAGAAGTCAGGGTGGGTTTCACCTGATGGTGAGGGACACTGGTAATAGGGAAAGCTAATCCACACTCAAACATCAGTCCAGAGCACAAAAAGTAAGAGTAGTAGCACGTGTAAGGACTACACTTGAGTTCAAGGTAAGCGACCGCACGAAGAAAAAACCAAACAGACGAATGTGGAGATTGCACAAGTGTTACATTTCATATAGTAACAGAAAGCCAAACGTTTCGGTCGTATAAACAAGATTACGAGAAGGCAGTGCCATCTTCCGGCAAAGCTGTATGAATAATAGAATATCTTTCGCGTGTTTGAAATGTTTGTGGACAAAAGTGCGGTTAACAGCTTTTAACAAAAATGATAATTTCGCTTGGGTAATGGCTCTTGCTTGGCTTAGAGCTAGCCAAGGTCCTCTTATGGTGGATTTAAAAGGAATAATATTTGGGGCTCGATGGACGGGACACAGGACAGGGTTGATAATACAATACAACCTAGCTGTACAGCAATCTGGCTGTAGCAGATAAACTTTCTTCTTCTTCTTCTTCTTCTTCTTCTTCCTCTTCTTCTTCTTCTTCTTCCCGGGAGGGGGGAGGGGGGGGAATTCCCCACGGGTTGAGAACCACTGGTATAACACCACTATATTGAAACAGAAGTATCCATTGTTGTTGAACCCCAGAAGCCATTAAACTAGTACGTAAGCAAACTCCCAGATACTGATTGGCACTCATAGAAGCAGCCGAAAGAAGTAGCGATTACAGGACACAGTATGCAAAATAAAAAATTTTAATTATAATTACCATAAAGACACCGTAACAACACCGATGACGAACAGAACACAGAAGAGAAAACGGCAAATTACACCATTACAGAACTCCTATTTGCGGACGTTCAAGACTAATAGAAAAATCATAAGCCGAATTACATGTCCACATAAATATCCTTAATTAAGTGTGTAAGGAACATAACATGACAATTAGCATCAGTAAAATAGAGGTAGTGACCACAACCACAGACTTCCAATTCCAATTCCAATTCTTGGGACAAATGGTCCCGTTCAACTTTCAACTTATCGATTTGGTTATAGTCGGGTCCTTATGGTGTATCCCATTCTTCTTCTTTCGTAAATGGAGATGCTTATATCTGCTTCCTCGTTGCTGATTTGTTGTCATTGTGTTCGTTTCATCCTTGTGGATTTACATGTCTGGACAGAGTCGCACACTTGTTAAGGAATGGTGTACTTGTATTCCCGCCCCTTCTTACGGTGTTGTTTCCCTCAGGGAGTTTTACCAGTAAAAAGTAATCTCTGGAGAGTCATCTCTTCCCATGGCCACTGTCCAATCTTGGTCCCTGTCTGTTTGGATATTTACCTCTTCTGTTGTTTTTTTTCTCTTGTGTCAATGACTTGGTATCTTCTGCTTCTGATGTTTCGTTCTTTGATTTGAACTGTTCAATCTTTCCTTTTTTTTCTTGTATTTTTGTCAATGTCTTATTATCAGATTTTATTGCAGCCATTCGAGCGACATCCTGCTCAATCTTCTGCTACACTTGCTTCAGTTCGTCCAGGATGCACCGAACGACTGTTATTTGCGTCTCTTGTGTCTTGTATCACTGTTCCTCGATGCTGATGAACTTGGATCTCAGGTCCTTCAGTTGGCCTTCCAATTGTGTCATGTCGCTAATTGTTAGGTGGGTGGTGGCCTTGTACTCTCTACTAGCCTCTGTATATGGTAGATTGGATTGTACGGCGATTTTCATGGCTTCCGTGCTGTTTCGGTGGCAGGGGCAGCCGAGGTACCTGGCGCCGTGATTGCCAAGGCGGTTGGCGCACTTTCTGTTTAGGTTAAGCCTCCTAAAGTCCGTGTTGATCTTAGCTTGACGGCACTGACTGTAATGATTGGGTCTAGAGCAGTATCTGCATACTTCCACCTCACATTTGCACGTGCCACCGATGTGCCAAAACTTCTGGCACCTGGAGCACTGCGTAACTCTAGGTATGTAGTGTTCTGGAGCTTGTTCTATTCTGACCCATTTGAATGTTTGAGGTATTACTCCGTTGTGATGATGGCGAATGTGGAGGGGGTGTTGTTTTTGCCGATGATCCTCTCAGCACTGGTAATCTTAAGTGTCGAGTTTTCTCTCGATAGCATCTCCCTGATCTGATCGTTTGTGAGATGGGTCTTGACTCGTTCGATGACCATCGTTTCATCGTGCGGTGTCCGGTGGTTCTACAATGATGCCGTGGGGAAGCTTGATGTCGGCTTTCTCTTGTTGTGATATCTTCTGCAGTGCGATGGTCTTGGAGTTCTTGTTGATGGAGACCACTACTCCATCAGGTGTCTTGCGTAGCCGGGTGACGCTGTGTCATTAACAGCTCGTTCTCCAACAGACTAATTATCTTGTCTGTTGGTGGCGCCGACAGTTTGGCCTCCCCAGCGCTGGTTTGTTTCAGCAGTATTTTGCCGGTAAAGTCCTCGGCTGTGGTTTTCTCCAGTGTGGAGGTCTTTGGTGAGCTGCTTGGCTGCTTCTTGTCAAAGACCTAGGGAATACCACCTGCATGAGAAGTGGAGGAAAAGGATATAAGAGGATATATGATACAATCCCTACTGGGAGTGGGGGTAACAAGGCTCTACCCAGGGAATAAAAAAAGACAACGGGAATGAGTGGGTGAACAGGTCTCCACTCAGACACACCAGTGTCAACCTGAGAAGTGAGAACTCTGGTCGGGTTGTAAGTACACCCGCCCAAAGAGATGTAAGGAACTCTTAAGAGAGGTTACCCGTGGAGAGGCCACGTGAAGCGTGCTGTGAACCGCAGCACGCAATCCTAGGGATCTTCGTGATCCATCCGCGCGTGGTGTGAATGCCACGGCTGAGTCTTGTCAGACGGGGGACTGACTGTTTAGATGAACGCATCGGCCAAGGCGATGTGGTTTTTGTTATGTAGATATCAGTAGTGCTAGTGCCTAGGACTGACTTTGATAGAGTGAATATTGTATATTATTATGCTTGTAAATACTGTGTGAATCAATGATGGCTCTACATTTTGTGAGCGCCAAGCTGAATTAAAATGTGTAACTAATCCTCTTGTACGCCTTACGAGTTTATCGTGTGGTGCAAGAGAAGTATCCAGTAAAGCTTGTCAACCTTAGTTGTTGACAAGCTAGTAGAATAAAAGTGGTGTCAGAAGTGGCCGCTTGAACTATTGTTCAAGCTAAATAATATATTAAACTCACCCACAGCTCAAAAGCCAGAGATTCACAGTGTGTAGTTTAGCGTAGTGAAAATTGACGAGTGTAGACTAGATTTAGTGCCGTAAAAAGTGCCGATCGTGAATAAGTGCCATTTGTGTATTCTATTACAATTATATTGTGTTTTGTGAAGATGATTTCAATGATTTTGTAAGTATTAATGTTTTCTTTGCATATATTTCTTGTGAAAAATGAAACATGGCGCAATGATACATTGTAAACAGAGCCGCTGAGCGATATTGATTTTTGTCAGCTAAAAATAGCATTGCGCCTGTGACGTAGAACACCCTGACAGCTGCGTGTGTTACAGGCACTACAAATCAGCGCTGTCAACTGTGCTGGTGTACACTACTACAAGTGTTTACGATAAGATTTCAGCCTCACAAGAATTATAGATCATTTATATTTATTTATTTCGAAGTTATTATGTTTTAGACAGTTCAATTGAAGCATTTATTTTTCTTTTTGTATTGATTTAATAGATTTGTTCACGATGGCACTGAAGCTAATAGGCAAATAAGAAAGCATAGTCTACACGTCATTATCATAGATTAGAAAGTAGTTAGGTGACGAAAGTAGAAGATATTACGACAAAGACGGACATTGACTGATGATTGACGAAACATTCATTCATTTGGTATCATATCACGTCAAATCGTTCACATCAACCATACCACATCTGTTTGTTGGGGGTAATGCAAATGGGTTATATTTTTTTTGCAACTATCTGGTTTCCTCTGATATTTGCAAGTTGCTAATTGGTACTGCTCTATAAACCAGATACAACAAGTACAGCGCAGAATAGTCTGTGCGTGCCAGGCAATAGAGTGTCACTGACATCAACTTGTTAGCCAGGCAATAGAGTGTCACTGACATCTGCTGATTCGTTTCGGGAAATCAGATGAGTAATTTTTCTATGTTTTGGCAACATTGTTAATAATAACGCATCTTCCTTTTTCAGCCTGTACAATTTTTCTACATATTTATTTACCAACTTGAATTAAAAGTCATAATAGTAGAAAGTGCTCGTAAATACACTCCATCATGTCGACTTTAGGGGAATGTATTCAGGCAGGAAAGGAGTTAGGATATACGGGAGAGAAGTTGGAACAATATGCAGACCAAAGATTTAAACTAGCGAAAGATGCAGAAAGGGAGGAGCGCATGCATGAAAGACAACACCAGAAGGATATGTTAGAATTATCAGAAGCCACCAAACAGAAACAGTTAGAACAAGATAGGGAGTTAAAACAAAAGGAAATAGATTTAAAGCAAAAGGAAATAGATTTAAAGCAAAAGGAAATAGAGGAAATGGCTAGGGTTAAGGAGAAACAAATTCAGGTTGAATCAGAGACACAGTTAAAGATGAAAGAAATGGAAGTAGACTCACACATCCAGATCACTTCCACAAAATTAAAAAGTCAGGAAGAAGAAAATAAATTCAATAAATATAAAAACATCATCAAACCCTTCTGTCAAGGCGATTCAATATCTGCCTGGACAGAGAATATCGAGTTTCAACTTAAATTCCAGGAGGTTCCCTTGGAACATTGGGCAATGATCTACATGAAGAATTTAAGTGGAGAGCCCTTGAAGGTTATTGAGTCAATTCCAGCAGAATTAAGAACCAACTATCAGTACATTCATGATAGAATAATGCAACATTTTTTACTAGATGCTCCTGGATATCAAGTACAATTTTCTAGTCTTAAACCAAAGCCAAATGAAACTTTTATAGATTATCTTTCCAATGTTCAAAGTGTATTCAACCGGTGGCTAAATGCAGCTAAAATAGGGAATGATGTTGAGAAACTGAAAAACTTGATTATAATGGATAAAGTCATATCTACAGTTCCAACTCCCTTTACAAAGTTCCTGCAGCAGGCAGACATTGAGACACTAGAACAGTTCGAAAAGAAAGGTTCCGCATATTTTTCTTCGAACAGAGATGTGTTCAAAACACCCACCATCGAATCTGAGATTGTCTCCTTTGCTAAAGATCAACCTAAAACTTATCGTAATAAGAAACCATTTCAGCGAAGGGACAATAGAGATCAAAAATTGCCTAAATGTCTGTACTGTCATCTTTATCATGAATCTTACTCGATGTGTGACAAGAGCCCTAACTATCCTGCACATCTTGAAATGATGATCAAAAAGCAGGAGAGTAAGAGAATGGCATACAAGCGTGCGGTCAAATGTTTTTTTATTGTGCGAGTTATGGCCATTATTCGTCCAAATGTTTGGGACGTCAGAAAATGAGGGCTAGTAATGCAGTGTTGATAGATACCTCATCTGACAGTGGTAGTGAAACTGAGTGTGAAGTCGAGAATGAATTGCCAACTAACGAGTGTGAGAATGTATGTGCAGTTACAGATATTTTAAACTTTGATAGTTGTAAACAATGTCACCAATTTCATACAGACGGCAAACTTACATGTGGACATACTGTACCATTCTCCAATGAGAGTGCAAATGCAGCACTGGCCTCCAGAGGCAATCTTGTGTTCCACAATGCAGTGGTCAATGAAAAACCATGCCAATGTTTGCTCGACAGTGGCAGCACTCTTATCGGTCTTAGAAAAGAACTCGTTGACCCAAGGGATTATACGGGTGACTCTGTCAAATGCCGGACTTTTTCTGGTAATATTGAAATTTACCCACTGGCAAAAGCCCGTATAAACACCCCGTTTCTTTCTGGTACCTTTACATGTGCTATTTTAGATAACCCTTGTACTGATTTGATTTTGGGATGCTTACCCCAATTGAAAAATTGCACGAACGAAGAAATAGCTGCATGGGAAGAAATTAATACATCAAATGCAGTCACCAGAGCAGATACCACCAAACACCAAGACACACTACAGGAAGAAAGATTGTCATTACTATCACCAAGTGGTACAAATGCGGATACCACCAGACAGAAATTCATACAACAGCAACATACTGACACAAGTATTTCTCCCTATCTAAAATTATTAGGTGAGAAAGCCAAGATCAGCAAAAATGCTTCATGGTTTTTTAGACTTAATAACGGGATTCTTACTCGTTATTATACAACCAATAATCATGAGATTCAGCAGACGGTGTTACCTGTAAAACATCGCCAAACTGTGCTAAAGATTGCACATGAGTCACCGTTTGCTGGACATCTTGCATATGACAAAACCAGAGCTAGAATTCAGGCTCATTTTTATTGGCCTGGTTTTTGTAACGACATAAAATTATTCTGTCGTTCATGTAATGTGTGTCAGCAATTAGTGCGAAAGGGGAAGCATGCAACAGCAGAAGTACAACCTTCCACATTGGCCTCTAGACCATTTGAGATGGTTGCGGTAGATATTGTTGGACCCCTGAACCAGGTGTCCAGCAAAGGAAATCGCTTCATCCTAACACTAGTAGACCTTTGTACAAGGTGGGTTGAGGCGGTAGCTCTAAAATACATCACCTCCAAAGATGTTGCCAATGTATTTTTACACCTGTTCTCACGATTCGGATTTCCACGTACCATCATATCCGATCGGGGAACTCAATTCATATCGGCTGCAACGCAAGCCCTTACTAAAATGTTAGGAATTAAGCAGCATTTTACAACAGCTTACCATCCAGCCAGCAATGGAATTGTGGAGAAAATTAACGGTGATCTAAAACATATGCTGGCTAAGGTGACAGCAGAAAACCCATCTGATTGGGATACACTGTTGCCAACAGTGCTGTTCGCCTATAGAGAGATTCCCCATTCTAGTACGGGTTTCTCACCTTTTGAGTTAGTATACGGGGCTAACCCACGTGGACCCCTTACAATTTACCATCAGTTAGCTACTAATACATTTGAAATTCCAACTCCAAAAACACCGTACGAGATGGTAACAGAAACACGCGATAAGATAATGAAATCGTGTGTAATAGCCAAAGCATCTTTGGAGAGGAAAGGTCAAATCTACCGCCAATACGCCAATAGAGGTGCTAAGACTATTAATCTTGAACCTGATCAAGAAGTACTGCTGTTACTGCCAGACAAACGTAATTTATTATTGACTTCATGGCAAGGGCCATTCAGTGTGGTACGCAAAATTTCTGATGTCGATTATGAAATATCGATAAACGGACATTTAAAGATATTTCATATCAACATGTTGAAGCCTTACTTTTCACGACAGGAAGAACTGATGACAGGCGAACAGAATGCACCCACACCAGCTGATGAGACGACAGACATACATAACGCAACTACACTAGTTAGCGAGACAGACTACGACGACAATATGCATACACTTAGTGAGCAATCAGAAAACGCACTTAGTACCACCACTGTACTGAATCAGGTAGACGACGATGACATGGAACTACCCGTTCCGACAGTTGACAAGACAGCTACGATAGATAGCATACGGATAGAACCGAAACTAACGGACAAACAGAGACGACAGACAATAGAACTAGTGACGGAGTACCAAGACATATTTTCTGACATTCCAGGTAGGACGGACAGAATCGAACACTCCATCCTTCTTTCGGATAATAAACCTATCAAATGCCGACCTTACTCCATCCCACTCAGCTATAGGGAAAGTCTCAATAAGGAAATTCTAAATTTAGAGGCTAGTGGAATCATCCCAAAATCTACTTCTGAATACTCCTTTCCTATAGTTCTGGTGAAAAAGAAGGACTCTACGATCCGCCTCTGCGTGGACTATAGGAAGCTTAATAGTGTTACGAAGGTCGACGCAGAACCAATACCTTCCTGCGAAGATCTCATTCTTGACATGTCTACCTCCAAAATCTTTTCCAAACTTGACCTTACGAAGGGATACTGGCAGGTCCCGATGCATAGTCAATCCATTCCTCTCACTGCATTCTCAACACCATTAGGGCTTTACGAGTGGCGATTTCTTCCTTTTGGTCTTCGAAACGCTCCTGCCACTTTCGTTCGTCTAACTAGAGATTTGCTCCATGGAGTGACGAATACAGTGACTTATATAGATGACATATGTGTGCACACAGAGGACTGGACAACACACTTACAGAAACTGCGACATGTCTTCGATAGATTACGACTCTTCGGCCTTACAGTGAAGCCAGCCAAAGTTGAACTAGGCCTACAGGAAATTGAATTTCTTGGTCATGTAATTTCCAATGGCCAACTAAAAACTGACAACAGGATTGTCACCAAAATTTTAAACCTAACCATGCCAACAACGAAAAAGCAGGTTAGGAGTCTTTTGGGATTAGTTAATTATTACAGCAAATTTATACCAAATTTAGCTGAGATCACAAGTGTGTTTTCCAATGTTTTAAAAGCGTCTGTAAAATTGGATGTAAAAGATGCATTATTAATTAACGCATTGTCAAAACTTAAACTTTCGTTTAGCGAGTTACCAATCTTGCGCTTGCCTAATCCAGGCCTCGTTTATTATCTTAGGACAGACGCTAGCACCATTTCCATCGCTGGAGTGCTGGGCCAATTCTACGAGAGCATTTTCCACCCAATATGCTATGTAAGCCGCAAGGTAACACCTGCTGAAGCCAGATATTCCATCTCAGAACTGGAGGCCCTTAGCGTGATATACTGCATAAGGAAGCTACACCGGTTCTTGGCAGGTAGTCATTTCATCATCCAGACTGACAACTCCCCGATCACAGTCATGCAGTCAGGCGTCCATCGGAACAACAGAGTATATCGATGGTCGCTTATTTTGCAGAACTATTCGTTTTCGATAGAGCACATCAAGGGTAAGCTAAATATGCTTGCTGACACTCTTTCTAGGCCATCTGGTGTTGAAATACCTGACATTTCGCACACAACTGAGGCTACGACGTCTGAAGTAAAGACACGTTAAATCATATGTGTCCAAGGTGGTCATGAACAGCATTCTAGTGACAGTGCTCATATATTGAATAATCACCTTGTGTTAATGTGATCAGAACAGTGTCAGAACAGTGTTATAGGACAGACACAGATGAAGTTGTCTACGCCATCAACAGATTGTGAGAGTGTTATCAGACGAAGATGACTGTGAACTGAATAGTATTACCCAGTGCAAATACGTGGTTAATCTCCTATTGTGTTAACGAGATTTATTTCAGGACTATACGCCAACCACATACCCGAGGTAGTCGATATAAACATTGTATATAATTGTCATTTATTGTGATATGTATTATAAATTTTTATTTTTATTTTATTGCAGTTGCAGATAATAGTTTAGATTAGTTACATAATTATAGAGTAGGATAAATCCATTTAATATCATACATTTTGCTAGTTTAGACAAATCATCAACTTACTCCATCTAATCATAACATCAACATTTCATAGTTTAATTACAGTAGTTACAGCTTAGGATAAAAGTGCTTATTAAATCATTTCATTTATTGGCATCATTTCATATTTATCTTAATAATCAGCTAATTAAACACATCATTTAGTGATAAAAAAGTTAAACCCATTTCCATTTACAACATATAATTAAAGCATCACCCATATTTCCTTCATTTAGTTGTTAAATACATTTGAAATCTGTTAGTTAAATAAACCATTATTTATTTTTTTCCCATCATTTAGAATTCACATTACCCAATTTATAAACATCTAAAAAGGGAATTAACTCATTTCACCTTATTTTCACTTAGTTTAGTAAGTTACTTCCCTTTAGAGTAGTTTAGTACTGTGCACCAATTTACAGTAGTTTAGTACTGTGCACCAACTTATAGATGTCATTACTTGCAGGATGGTTAACTACCAATCCTTTCATCCATGTAAAAAAAATTTTTTTGTACATAAATGACCCGTGCAACAAAATAGCACAGTCATTAGGCTCAATAGCTTTTCAAACTGAGCCAAAATTGTATAGTGTCACTACAAGGTTTTAATAATTTTTTTTTCCTTTTAAAAAGTGAGTGAAGAATAAGAGGAGTGTGACAAATGTGTGAAAGAGAAGAGAGAATGAAATACAGAACGAGAGTGATACAACCAGCGGAATTTTTTTTTACCGCCCAACGCGACTTTCGTCATTGTCTGCGTCAATTGTGTTGTTTCAATGTTGAAGTGCGTTGTGTCCAGTGTGTTGTGATGTAATCCGTGTTTTAGCAACAATTACACTATAGCTTAGGGAAAGTATATTAAGCTTCATAAAACGGTCATGTAGTCACGAATTAGTGTTACACACTCAATTGTGACTGCATTAAACCGCATTATGGCGCTTGAAAACCAACATACACATAAATTATAGACATACACACAGGTTTGTAGTTTAATTACACTTTATAAACACGCAAACAATCAGGAAAACTTACATATAAAGTGCATACATTTCTGTTACATCAAAGAGAGATAACTAAGGGACAGGGGACACAATAGAAACTTGAAACACTAACTTAACAATGAAAGATTTCTTTACACGCGGAAGCGAGATAGGTAAAGCCTATCGTACACAGCTTGTACAATAGTTGTTAAATATTATATGGAGGACATGAAGCAATTCATGTGTTGATCCTAACAAGATCAGCTTTGTGTGGGTAGTGAGTTAATTTACTATTTGAGGGCAGGCCAAAAGGCAATGGCCCGGTTCAGACAAACCCCCAATAAATATAATATAGCGATGAGAGAGGGCTCACGCCAACTAGACAAGTGGGTGGCGATAACCAGTAGCCAAGTGAAGGAGTACAACATTGTGACATTGGTTAGTAAAGATCTATTGGGGAACCAGAACCAAGTTACCAGTGGTCTTTGACAAAAAATTACACACTAATTTTTCTTTTTAACTGCTTGCGTTACACATGGGGTTGAAGGGTTGTAACGCAACACAGAGGGGGGGGAGTGTGTGTCAAAGACCTAGGGAATACCACCTGCATGAGAAGTGGAGGAAAAGGATATAAGAGGATATATGATACAATCCCTACTGGGAGTGGGGGTAACAAGGCCCTACCCAGGGAATAGAAAAGACAACGGGAATGAGTGGGTGAACAGGTCTCCACTCAGACACACCAGTGTCAACCTGAGAAGTGAGAACTCTGGTCGGGTTGTAAGTACACCCGCCCAAAGAGATGTAAGGAACTCTTAAGAGAGGTTACCCGTGGAGAGGCCACGTGAAGCGTGCTGTGAACCGCAGCACGCAATCCTAGGGATCTTCGTGATCCATCCGCGCGTGGTGTGAATGCCACGGCTGAGTCTTGTCAGACGGGGGACTGACTGTTTAGATGAACGCATCGGCCAAGGCGATGTGGTTTTTGTTATGTAGATATCAATAGTACTAGTGCCTAGGACTGACTTTGATAGAGTGAATATTGTATATTATTATGCTTGTAAATACTGTGTGAATCAATGATGGCTCTACATTTTGTGAGCGCCAAGCTGAATTAAAATGTGTAACTAATCCTCTTGTACGCCTTACTAGTTTATCGTGTGGTGCAAGAGAAGTATCCAGTAATGCTTGTCAACCTCGGTTGTTGACACTTCTCGTTAGTGTGGTTGTGGACGTCTCCGCTGCTGCTGGCTTCAGTTGTAACCGCTTGAGTCTCTTCAGTGACAGGAATAGCTTCAGCTGGTGTAGGAGTAGGACTGATGTGTGTAGAAACAGGATCAGCAGTCGCAGCAGCCTTTCTAGCCTCTGCCTTCTTCTTCCCGGCTGCCTACATGGCGTGTCTTTTCGCGGCGTTTTTAGTGCGAGCCTTTCTCTGCAATGTCAGATTGCGATCTGCTTCTCGATAAAGAGAGCGAGTCGATGATGAAAATCACAGAAGAATAAACAACAAAGATTCATCTAATAAAACACCCCCTGAAACAAGTAAAGAGCTTCAAGTCATTAGGAAGTATAATATTAAATGGCGAGATCGTACATAAATGCAGTAAGGCAAACCAACTCAGTGGGCAAATGGCACCAATACTAAAGAACAAACATGTATCAATAGCTATTAAAAAAGCACACTACAGCATAATTTTCCTGCAAACTCTATGCTACCAATGCCATACCTCGACAATGACAGAAAAAGAGAAAAGTAAAATTACAACCGAAATGAGATTCATGAGAAGAATACTCAATGTAAAAGAAGAGAGAAAATCAGAAATGAAGAAATCAGGATTAAATCGGGGGCTATAGCTGCGCTAGATTTTATCAAAAAACAGCAATTTAAATGGTGTGGCCATATAATTTAGCTACCAGCTCACAGTGTACCACAACAAGCAATGATGTACAAACTAAACGGAACGAGAAGAAGAGGCCGACCATGTAAACGAAGACAGGGGGGAATAACAAGAGTACATGGGAATCTCGATACATGAAGCCCATAAACGGGCACTCTCCCGCTGTTTATACTTCACCTCGACACCGCAAGGTACAAGAGGAACATGACGACATGAGCTGAATTACCTTATCGGGCCCTTTCAAAATGATGATAGTGCCAACTCGACATCCGTACCTAAACTAGGGTCTATAAAGATCTCCGATGTCCAGAACGTTGTTCAGCTTTCACATGTTACATTGTCTAGTGTTTCCTATAATCTATACTACTTCTTCCCCGGCTTATATGAGTTCCAATCAATACATGCGCAGTTATTTAACTATACATTCACTATTATAATGTAAACGAGGCATTAACGGACTTGCAAAACCAACAACCATAATCCGGGCATTCATGTGACTGTCCGTCAACTGGGTAACCACGACCTCTTTTAAACTCTACTGGGGAGGTCGGCATGGCCTAATGGATGTTCGTAAACATCCGATTGTCTTATGCCGAGATAAAGGGCCATCCCCTACAACGGACTGATTTCGGAGTGGGTTCGCCTGCTAGCGAGCGACACTGGCATTAAAAGTAGCGTGTATGGACTATGCTTGAGTTCAAACCGAGCGAACGCCAACAACAACAACAACAACACTGAACGCAGCGAATAGCCTGAGTAATGATCCCTAATGATCCTCTATGCTCCACAAAGTTGTTGTAAAGAGCCTGCTTGGGGCCAACTTTCTACTAGATTGTGAACAGATTGCTACTGGGTGTAGACCTGAAGGACCCTAAGAGCATGAAGAGCCAAGCCAAGACCGCCCAATCCCAATCAAAATCTAGCCAAACAGCAAAAGACAACGGCAAGTCTGTACCGACCTCAAAACTACCAACCAGTCGAAAAAGAGGGCACCGTTTGTATATCTACTGTCTACATGGTTGAGGGCTGCGTTGCGAGTTCTTCCGGCCAACACCGAGTAACAAACAGCCTGATGGCAACCTAGTAGAAAGTTGACCCCAAACCGGCTATTAACCACTACTCATAAATACATTCCTAACTCTAACACTGAATGACATGGCAGAGACATCGCAATGACGACAGAAGAAGAATGATGGAAGTGAATGTGCGTATTGTTATAGTGTGATAGCTATGTTTCATTACGCCGACACTTAACTAAAAGCCGAGAATCTAGTATTTTCACCCAATACTCCCAAGAGTTCATAGTGAGAAAGCTGCTCTGCTCTGTTTATTGTTTTGTCCTTGTCATAAATTTTTAATGACCCTTTATTATTAAAATGCAGTCACGTAGTTTCGGCGAATCATTATATTCTAGGAATCTGTATTGAAAGCATCATCATTATCATGTGCCATTCCGATAAGCGTGGGCGGTCTTGCTTTTCATCTCACGCGATCACCAGGGTCGTGGATCAGCTCAGTGTTCTTGTCTCGATCATACCACGTGACCAAGCCATCCGGGTGTTTACTTCTCTGCCTTCCCCTGGTTCTTTTCCTCTCAATATTGCAATGTGTCACCAAGTTCTTCAATTAATTTATTCTCATAACGTGTCCAAAGAATTTTGACTGTCTACGTCTAATTTTTCTAATCAGTTTACGGTTTTCATTTCTTTCTTGTAGGACTTGGTCATTGGTTTCTCTGTCTGTCCATAGTATTCTTTGAATTTTCCTCATAAATAATATTTTCACAGCTATTAGCTTGTCTGCTGATTGTCCACGCTTCACGTCCATACTAAAGCACAGGTACTATGTAGCACCTTGTCGTGTGACAACACTGGCCCGGATCTCAGTGGTTGTCAAGACCTTTACTTATTTGGGTTATTAAGTCTGTCTGCTATTCCCTCGTTGCCCCCGGGAGGGTGCCCGGACGCTGACCTCCTATCAAACAATACGGACAAACAAATCACCACCTGGCTACAAGATAACGCTCTTCAGACAGGTAAAGTAAGAGTCTTTAATAAAGATTCAGACTCCACAAAACAAACGACCTTCAAGTTCAAGACAAAGAGAAGCAATACTGAGTATTGGTGCGAGGATTCTGAAGGACCGTGTCACATGACGTTCTTGATGATAATATCACGAAGTTCTTACGATGATATGTTCGTGATATGGTCGTGTGATGGTCGCTGTCTAGGTAACGATACTCCTGGTGTGTCAATTGAGCTCTCTCACTTTCTTACACTATGACTCACCCCCGCAGTGCACATTCACCAGTCAGTAAACAAGATCTATTTTGGCGCACATAATCCTTTAATACAGAAATAACACAGACCCACGGACAAACGGAACATGTTTATAAATCCAGAACACAATGTAATCCACCGAAGAGATATATATTCCTCACAACTCTACAAGCACACATCAATGCCTTCTCACGGCCTGCTAAATCTCAAATTCATAGACATGTAGTCCAGCTACTATCCACGGCTGGATCTCACACAATACGACCCACCCACTGGGTCGGAGCCTCTGCTCTCTATGTAACCCACTCTGGGTTTTAGGACTGCATTCACAGCTCGGAGAATCACACAACACAGTTCTCCGTCGACTACCGGACTACCGACTCGTTCGGTGTCTAAAACTCAACTCTCCCTCTCAATCTTTG
>JACEFZ010014527.1:82500-161592 GCA_014155875.1 Cepaea nemoralis
AAGTGATAGTTTCTTTGTTGATATTATTGTTATTTATTTTATTGTTACTGTTATTGTTGCTGCTGTAGTTGGTGTTGCTGTTGTTGTTTTTCCTGTTGTTGTTTGTGCATCTGGAGTTGTTGTTGTCGTTCGGTAGGCTGCAGCTGTTGTTGCAGTATGTGCAGCTGATAATTTTGCTGCAGTGTGTGCAGCTGTTGTTGCAGTTGCTGTTTTGTATTTTTTTTATTTTTCAGTTTTTGCAGCTTGTTGTTGTTGTTGTTGTTGTTGTTGTTGTTGTTGTTGTTGTTGTTGTTGTTGTTGTTGTTGTTGTTGTTGTTGTTGTTGTTGTTGTTGTTGTTGTTGTTGTTGCGCAGTTGTTGTTGCGCAGTTGTTGTTGCTGTTGTTGCTGTCACTGTCGCTGCCACTGCTGCTGTTGTTGTTGCTATTATTGTTGGTGGATGATGTGGCTGTTCTTAGTGTTGTTGTTGCTGTTGTTGCTGTCACTGTCGCTGCCACTGCTGCTGTTGTTGTTGCTATTCTTGTTGTTGAATGATGGTGGCGGTGGCTGTTATTACTGCTGTTGTTGTTGTTGTTGCTGCTGCTGCTGTTTGTGGTGTAATTATTGCTGTTGTTGTTGCTGTTGATGCTGCTGTTAGTATTGTTTTGCTATTGCTGCTGCTGTTGTTGAAGCTTATGCAGCTGTTCTTGTTTCTATTAATATATGGTTGCTCCTGATGCTGATACTGCTTTTAAATCTGTGGTCCATACTGCAATGCCGATATCGGCCCTGTCTATGCTTCCTCCTGCTTGTATTCGTGTCTTGCTTGCCACCTGGTCTGCGCACTCATCGTACTTTACGCCGGCCAGCTGGTGAAATGGTGCGCTGGTAATGACACACTCGCATCCTAATCGATAAGCAACACTCTAAAACCATGTTCGTGAGTTGCAAAATGAAGGAATTGCAACAAATGAGTGCTGCCCATCGAACACCATAACAGTGAATTAGGTTAGTAAGTAGGGAAATAAGTAAACAACCCATATTGTTATAGACTCTCGGTGGCGAAGTGGTTAAGGACGCAGTTCGTAATCCCGCATACCGCGTTCGAAACACAGCTGCGGGCAATTAGGCAGCAAACCGCCTTGCGTTGAGTTTTTGAAAAATGGTATGAGAGCCGGTCGTTCAGAAAGCAATGGCAAACTACTGAAGGTAAACTTGCCAAGAAATCACAAACAGCCCAAAAATGCTGGTGTTGACTGCAACGTCCTGTAAAGGATATGCAACTAATTTAAATTCGGTTGGTGATGTCGTCAGCTACACGCCAGCCGCCTGTTCTTCTCAAGAAATTTCCTGGTACCAATGTTAGTCTCCAACGACATGAAATCCCAAGTCAATTTTGACGATTCGAATCCTCCCGATGAGAATCGAACCTGTTACCATAAGTCCGGCAACCCAGCGTCTTCTCACTAAGCTACCGCTGCTCTTATATGAAGGGACTGCAAAGACTCGATGCTGCTGGTCTGCATCACCACAGGGGATGTGTGAGACTTGTAAGCACACTTTCAGGGCATCACAACCCCGGACGTCTTCTAGACATTGCTAGTCTTTCTCCGTCCTAGTTTCTTTCCCTGGGATGTACTATTACCACAAGATATTTGAGGAAGCTCAAGATGAGTCATCATAGCTATACTAGGTAATGAGATAGGTAGATAGGTATATTGTAGACAGGAAAGTAAGTGTATTGAAGATGGGTAGATAGGTATATTGTAGACAGGAAAGTAAGTGTATTGAAGATGGGTAGATGGGTATATTGTAGACAGGAAAGTAAGTATATTGAAGAACGGTAGATAGGTATATTGTAGACAGGAAAGTAAGTATATTGAAGATAGGTAGATAGGTATATTGTAGATAGATAGGTATGTGGGCAGGCAGGCAGGCAGGTGGGTAGGTAGATAGGTAGGTATATTGTAGGCAGGTAGGTAGATAGGTAGGTAGGTGGGTAGGGTTGTAGGTAAGTAGATGAATAGGTAGGTAGGTTGGCAGGCAAGTAAGTATTTGTGTTGGTAAGTAGATAAGTAGGAAGGTGGTCAGACGGGTAGGTAGGTAGCTAGGTAGCTGTTTAGACAGGCAGTTAGGTATGTAGATAGGCAGGTAGTCGATTAAGGTAGGCAGGTAGCTATTTGGGTAGGTAGGTAGGTATGTAGGTAGGTTAGGTAGATAGGTAGGTATGTAGGTAGGTAGGTATTTGGGTAGGTAGGTAGGTAGATAGGTAGGTAGGTAGGTATTTGGGTAGGTAGGTATGTAGGTAGGTTAGGTAGGTAGGTAGGCAGGTAGGTATTTGGGTAGGTAGGTAGGTATGTAGGTAGGTTATGTAGGTAGGTAGGTAGGTAGGTAGGTAGGTAGTAGAGTCATAAGGAGATAGGTAGATAGGTATATTGTAGACAGGAAAGAAAGTATATTGAAGATAGGTATGTAGGTATATTGAAGATTGGTAGATATGTGGGCTGGCAGGCAGGCAGGTAGGGGGGCAGGCAAAATCAAATAAAATCAACTTTATTTTAAAAGGGTCACACATTCCTATCACTCATCTTTCGTCCATCAAGAGCAGTATACATTCACATAGGAAGAAAAAAAACATTGTTAAATGAATGTTGTAAACATAAACAAGGCAAATTACCATTTTATGAGGCCCATCTCTCACCTACCCACACATCACCCCACCCACACATCACCCCACCCACACATCACCTCATCCACACACACACACACCCACCCATCCACAAACACACACACCCAGGGACAAATACATACCCCACCAACCGACGCATTCTCCTCCCGCACATCCCCCACCCACACACACACTGCCCTCACCTGTTCCCCAAACCCAAACACACTCGCCACCCACACAAATATCCCCCACCAATCCACACATCCCGCGCCCACCCACATACACATCCTAACTCACACACCCATCCCCCACCCACACATCCTCCCTCCACCCACACCTCCAACCACCAATCCCCCAACCACACCTAAATCGACCACATATTCCCCACCCACGCAAACACATCCCCCACCAACCCACACATCGCACATCCACTCACACATCCCCGAATCATTTACACACATCCCCACCAACTTACATCTCCCTACCCACACACACACACACACACACACATCTCCCTAACCACCTATACATCGCCAATCCACTCACACACACACACCCCCCACCATCCACATATAATCCTCCACCCACCCACACATGCCCTAACCCACATCCCACCACATAATATTCCCAAACCACGCACCACACACACATATCCCTCACCCACACATCCCACACCAACATACCACCACACATCCCCCACCTATACACCACACACATAACCCCCACCCACATACCACACAATATCCCCACCCACACCCACACAGATACCCTCACCCACCCACCCACCCGGCAGGCAGGTAGATAGGTAGGTAGGTAGGTAGGTAGGTAGGTAGGTAGATATATTGTAGGCAGGCAGAAAGGTAGGTATGCATGCTGGTAGGAGGGTAGTTAAGTAGGTAATTAAATAGGCAGCTAGATACCTAGATAGATTGATTGATTGATTTAGGAATCGACATTACAGCATTCGGGGCATTCCCATAAGTGCTCCGTCCCCATCCTCAGCAGCCAGCGAAGAGTTCCAACACTAATAGTACCAGTAGCAATCTGATTATAAGTCCGTCTCGCCTTTCCTCTGAGCGTTGAGCGTCGGCCAAATCCCTTCGTCACTCCTCGTTGTCTCATTCTTGCCAGACCATGGTAATCCATTTGCTCCTCCGAGGTGTGCACGTGCTAGGTAGGTAGCAATCTGATTATAAGTCCGTCTCGCCTTTCCTCTGAGCGTTGAGCGTCGGCCAAATCCCTTCGTCACTCCTCGTTGTCTCATTCTTGCCAGACCATGGTAATCCATTTGCTCCTCCGAGGTGTGCACGTGCTCCCACAAGGCCGCAACCACGTCTGCCTTGTCATGTATCAATACTCCACCAAGTTCTGCAGAGCCAGCCAGTCTGTCCGCCTGTTCATTTCCCAGCACACCGGCATGCCCCGGAGAAAAGATCCAGGCGATGCTTGTCACCCGTGACCTCCGAAGCGAAGCAAGCCACTCCGCACGAAGTCTGCCCGTCCTCACCCTCGTCAGCATGCTTTCTGAGTCAGTTACAATCACGATGTGTGTGTGTGTGTCGTATTCTCTATCCAGCGGAGAGCCGCAGTGACTGCCTCCACTTCCATTCTTAAGCTGGATGTTGTGGTATCATATGCCAGGCTCTCTTGCCCCAAACATCGACCATTAGCTTTGGCTATGAACCCCCAGCCACTTCTCTCACCTCTTGACACCGAACCATCTGTGTAGATAATCACATCACTCGAGTGAGCATTGTCCTGAATTAGTTGCTGGATTTCCACTTCCCTGGCCCCTGCTGGCCACTCCCTGCACTCCCGGCTTAATGTGATTATAACTCTGCACAAGTCTGACTGCTCCGCTGGCACTCTGACCCACTCATCTCCACGCCTAATGTTCTCCAAGGGGCACACCTGTCTGATCGTATCCTCCACCTGAGTCATCCATGATTTCCCTCTTATCAGTCGCTGACCCTTAACTGCGTCCAGCGCCTCATGCAGTGGGTGGTCTGTGTCTGCAGCTACTCTGAGGTATGCCTTCGCCTGCATCACCTTGAGCCTACCAGCAACAGTCGGCAGACCAAGGATGTAACGCATACACACTACTGGGGTGTCTCTAGTGCATCCCAGAATGACCCGCATAGCTTCGTTCTGTATGCGCTCTAACTTCACCAGCTGACTCTCTGAGACAGTGAGCAGACCTAATCCATAATCAATTACTGAGAGGATCAAGTGCTGGTATAGTGTGAAAAGCATTCTCTGCTCTATGTCCATTGCAGCCATAATTTTAAGTGCATTGAGTCCCTTTTGAGATCTTGTCACGACCGTCTCCACATGGTCCTTGAAGGATAGGCTCCTGTCAAATGTGATCCCCAGATACTTCAGTTTGTTCTCTCTGCTGACATTTCTACCATCTATCGCGAGGCTTGGGACATCAGCTGTTACAATCCTGTTGTCCAGAGAGCACCACAAAACAGCCATCTTTTCCGGGTGGATGACAGTACTCATTTCTGTGCACCAGTCAATCACATTCGCAGCCGGTCTCTCTGGCTGTGGGGTTACAACACTTTCTCTCTGTAATCCCGTTTATCACGCAGAGTCTCGTAGCGGAGCGAGAACTGAGGCGGTTCGACCCCCGCTCGTGACTTGCGGGATACTGAGCCGGCCGCTCAGAAAGCAATGGCAAACTACTGGGCGTAATCTTGCCAAGAGATCAATATACAGCTGAAAGATGCTGGTGTTGACAGCTAAGTCCTGTAAAGGATATGCTAAAAAAAAAAAAAAAAAGTCAATCACTTTATCTACTGTCGCCTGTAACTCCTGGGCTGTTTGCTCCCTATCTCTCCCCTGCCTATATGCAAGAATATCATCTGCAAATGTTAGTATTCTTCCAACCCCTGGTGCTTCTAGGTTTGCAATCTTGCTCGTATACACATTAAAGAGCACCGGTGAGACTGCAGATCCCTGTGGCAGTCCCGGGGTTAACATATGTGGCTCTGAGGTCCATGCGCCCAGACGAAGAGCAACCCGACGAGAGTGCAGGACGGCTGCTATCCAGTTCACCAACCAGGGATTGACCCCCTTCTCCATCAGTGCGGTCATCAAAATATCATAGCGAACTCTATTGTACGCATCCTCGAGATCAAGCGCTACCGCCATCGTTCCTGTCTACTCTGGAACCCCTCATAAACATCAAAGGCAAATGTGGCTGCATTGACCAGGTATCTTTTCCTGGCCTGTAGCTCCCAGGCCTCTTGGAAGAAGCTTCCCGCTTTCCAAAACCTCTTGCAGCTTGACAGCGACTATCTTCTCTAAAACCTTCCCAAATGTGTTTTGAAGGGTGATGATCCTAAAGATAACTAGATAGAAAGCTAGAAAGGTATATATATATATATATATATATATATATATATATATATATATATATATATATATATATATATATATATATATATATATATATATATATATATATATATATATATATATATGAAGGAATTTCTGCCTACCTTACTGCCTGCCTGCCTATCCTACTCTACTGTGTGTGCGTATATATATATATATATATATACATATATATATATATATATATAATATATATATATATATATATATATATATATATATATATATACACTAGCTGACCCGGCCCGGCTTCGCCTGTCTGTCTGTCTGTCTGTCTGTCTGCTTGTTTGTTTGTCTGTCTGTCTGTCTGTCTGGCTGACCCGGCCCGGCTTCACCCAGTCCTTGGTGGGGAGCATCTCATTTAATTCATATAAGTAGTCATATAAGCTCCCGTTCCCGACTATCTGTCTGTCTGTCTGTCTATCTGTCTGTCTGTCTGACTAGGCCCGGCTTCACCCAGTCCCTGGTATGGAGCATCTCATTTAATTCATATAAGTAGTCATATAAGCTCCCGTTCCAGACTATCTATCTGTCTGTCTGTCTGTCTATCTATCTGACCCGGCGTGGCTCCGCCCAGCTCCTGGCGCACAGTAACTTAAAAGAATGTCCTTCCACACACCATCCATTATTTTTAATGAAAACTGTTTTTAATCACCTACATGACTGTAGATAACTTCTTTAAGCATAAAAAGATGAGTTACAATGTTATGCATTATTTTTATGAAAACTTTGAAAATGCCTTAAAGATTATATCATTATTTATTATAACTCATATGCCTGTAAACAAAACTATAGACAAAGAGTTTATAAATCTTTGAAAACGATGTAACAATATGACTATAAAGTATATAGAAATGTTATTAAAAGTTATGTCCCTTGAAATAACTTTTCTAGAGTTAAGTCACCTTGCTATATAGAAATTATAATGAAAAATGAAATATTAAATTTTAGTAAGTAAGTAGCCGATTTTTACACTAAAAAACTATGACAGAAAGTTGCACAGGAATGAAAAGAAGACGTGTAGAAAATTTCATCTCAATCGGATGGACCGTTCGCGAACGCATAAAGAACGGACGGACGGACACACATCGCCTTATATATATATATATATATATATATATATATATATATATATATATATATTATATATATTATATATATTCACTGGCACAGGGACGGAGCATAATGGGGACGACCCGTTGCCGTGAAGTTGGTGGTGTGTGCGTACGTGCGTGCATGCGAATGTCGGCTTTTGTTGATACTTTGTCGTGAATGAACAAGACCCGATTTCTCCAGAACCCCACGTGAGAGCTACAAACCAACAACAGTACAACAAAATCAATACACCGGAAGCAGTTTGATCTGCGCGTGGCCCAGCCGGAAGCACGTGCTCCATGTATTGACACTCTCAGTGGCCAGTGGGAGAGGGTAGTTCCGGTACGTCAGAAAAGTGACGAGTGGTCGTTTCTGGTAGTGACGGTCGTTTAAATAATTTTTTTTTCTTAAAGTATAGTAACACTTAGGGGCTTTTATATACAATTATCCCGGGGAATTGTGCTGGGGACATGAAATTCAGGGTTTATTTTTAATGACTGAGCAGTGTTTGAAAATATTACCGTTCCAAGTTTTGTATTCGCCCTCGGCGGAGTTCACACTAGAAATCATTATACATACATTCGCAATCTGTTTGAACACTACCTCAGTACTGACTACATTCCCCCATAAACAAAAACAAAAAATACAATAATAATGGTAAATTATCTCAAACGACAGCTAGCCAAAAAACATTCCCATATGTATGGCACGTTACATCTTCCGTATGTATTTATAATGCCAATGTTAAACACTGCCTCAGTGAGTCATTTGTTATTGATTATTTTTCATAGGTTATAATGCTATTGCTCTTTTGTTGTCAAAAATTTGCTTCATAAGTGATGTTGAATGAAAGAGTGTATGAGAGGAAATTGTGAAGAAGGGCAGAATGTCAGACGGGCCTGCGTGCCCAATTCTTAACCCTTTGAAAATAAAGATGTTCATTCATTCATTCATGCAACATAAAAGGTAAATACAAAACTTGGAACTTGGCAATATTTTCAAATACCCCACAGTCATTAAATATACACCCTGTACCTTAAAGCTGAGGACGTGGGAATAATCGCAGCCAGTTTGTGTGTGTGTGTGTCTGTGTGTGTGCGTGTGTGTGTGTGTGTGTGTGTGTGTGTGTGTGTGTGTGTGTGTGTGTGTGTGTGTGTGTGTGTGTGTGTGTGTGTGTGTGTGTGTGTGTATGTGTGTGTGTGCTAATGTACCAGTACAGCAAAGGGACGATGGACTATCAACAACTCCAATACAATTCTAACTTCAAGATATTTTATTCAGAATCAAGCCAGATGTTTCTCAGTTAAATCACACGTCCATCTCCTCTTAGTCCCCGATGTTCACTGATCCGTTACTACAAACTACGTCACTACTTGAGCATCCTTCTTCCCATTCTACCCTGATGCTCAAGCGTGCTGTAGTTTTGCCCACCCCATATACATTTACTGCTACACTAACTCGTGACTTGGTCACTTTGCATGGATGGGTGGACAGAGGAGGAAGGGAGGGAGGGATAGATGAACTGAGGAAGGAAGGTAGGTAAGTAGGTAGGTAGGTAGGTAAGTAGGTAGGTAGGTAAGTAAGTACGTAGGTATTTAGACAGGCAGGCAGGGAGACAGGTAGGTAGGTAGGTAGGTAGGTAGGTGGGTGGGTGGGTAGGCAGGTCAATACACCCATTAGGTCAACACAGGCAGGTGAGAAATTATAGTACTGATTGTTTGATGGCTGGTTTGTTGGTTGCGTGTGTGTGTGGTTGAATGGCTGACTGGTTGGATGGCTGGTTGGTTGGTTGCTTGCTTGCTTGCTTGGTTGGTTGGTTGGTTGGTTGGTTGGGTCATTGGTTATGTTGCGGACTGTCTGGTTAGTTCGTTCGCTGGTTGGTTATTTGGCTGGCTGCTTGACACGGGACATTTAGGACGCGGGTCGTTTAAGACACGGGACATTTAAGACACTGGACATTTAAGACACACTGATCATTTAAGACACGGGTCATTTAAGACACTGGTCACTTAAGACACGATTCATTTAAGATACTGAAGCATGAAAATCCACGAGGCAGGGGAACTAGCAAAGGATGGAGAGTCTATCTGGCCCGAAGTGATAAAAGCGATGATCACTGAAATAAACCTGATTCATGACGATAATGATTTCCCCGACTGGGCATCCGTCGGAAGAGCATCTGGATTGAACAAGTTGATGTAGACGAATCTTCTTCTCGTTCTAATGTTCCTTACTTTCAGCAGGGGGGGGGGGGGGGCGCAATACCGGGAACAAAAAGAAGGGGTAGATGAAGGAAGACTTGTACAAGAAAAAAACAAACTAAACCACTCTTTGATACGACTTATGGCGCATTGCAGGCTTGAGAGCATTGAGCTTGAGAGCAAATTGAAAGCATATGTTGGATTGTTGTAGAACTGATAGTTTATCACGACCTAGAGAGAATGGTGCAGCAGGGAGTGACCTGAGGAACTGGCCGACACTCAGAACTCCGGGGAAAGACCAGATGGACACGTAATCAGACTACTACTGGTACCACTAATATTGGGACTCTTCGCTGGCTGTTGACTATGAGTACGGTGCTCATATAGGAGTGTCGGTTCTTGACTCAATTCATTGAGCATAGTACGATAGATACATACTATAAACCAATCAGCGCTCGATGAGTGGTGTTGTCAGTATGACACCGGCCACTTCTACTTCTACAAATAGTCCCTGGTACCTATTCTGGACTTGGTCGACACAGAAGCCGATTTAATTTTTAAAATCTACCCAGATTAAGATTCGAACCCAGAACACCCGTACTGGCAATCAGTGGAGATATACATTAAATTAAACATAGGCACCAGTCTACCTACATGGGCAGAATGGAGGGGTAGTAAAACAACAGAGTGGTCGAATACATACCCAACTGGATTGACAGATTAATACACAAAGACGATGGTAACCTGGCCAAGCCGACACACCACAAACATCCTACGTCAATGATTGGACGGCACATTTTGGAAACCGGTCACATGGGGGAATTGTGTTTGACGTGTTGTTTAAAACACAAAATAGTTGCATTTTAAAAGTGGCACAAGCGATCACGATTAATCTGCATAAGCCAATCTTGTCTAAGCAGAAGGACATGATAGTCAGTTTAATGCAGTGAAATATGCGAGGCATTAAATCGTACAATATAGTGTTTGTGTTTTCGTTATTCAAATTATTAGGTAGCTTGACGACAAGCTTAATGGATGCAATAATTAATGATGTTGAGGAGGGGGATAATAGTAATCTTGACGACGATCATGATGATTATTATGAAGATTTTGATGACAATGATAAAAATGGTGTTGGTACTGGTGGTTGTTGTTGTAGTGGTGGTGATGGTAGTGATGGTGGTGTTGGTTATGGTGTGGTAGTGGTGGTGATTATAATTTACATCCCCAAGTCACGGACGAGAAGTCAACATTTTAGTCCAACTGACATTGTAAGTGTTGAACCAACAACCTCGGCATCAGCGCACCGAAAGTTTACGATCGAGCAGTCTTATCCATACCGTCATGCTGACCTCCATTGAGTTTTTCTGTTGTTTTTTTTGTTCTTTTTATAACAACAGTGGGTTACTTTGCCCGACCAGTTCGTTAATGGTTGTCACGGAAACTCTATCCGGTTCACGATCCGTTAGTCCGATTAATTTTCTCGTCTCTCTTGTCGTCTTGGGTCTCTCCTATCTGACTGGCTTCCAGAACAAGCCCTAATTATCTCCGAAGCCAACACTGTTCACTTCTTCATTCCCTTCTCGTTATTTTAATAGGGGTAATGAACGGGTTTTGTCACGATATCTTCCTGTTGTAATTTGTCTCTCGAGACTCGTTTTGTTTATTGTTTTCACATGATTTGTTTTCTTCTTTTATTATTGTGTCTGATATATCACTTTTACACACACGCACGCACACACACACACACACACAGTGTCATTACGTGTGATCGTGCAATGTTTCCAGTGTCTTCAACCCATTGTCTTCTCCGGCGTCCTCTGGATATCGTCGCAGATCTTCTTTGATGTAGCGCCAGTGCTGTTAGTTGATGGGTTGCATTCTAACGAGAAGGCTGAACCACTTGATCTTCTAACTTTCAATATATATATATAGTACAAGTTGTTGATTCCACTGTCTGTCTGATAACATCATTTCTTGTTCGGTCTCGGATAGTTAAGTTGGCAGCCCTTCTCAAACGTATCATATATAAATAAATATTCCTCTTTTCCATTGTTTCTATGAGTTCTTCTTTACTGTGTATAGCACAGGTGTTCAGTGTGCTTATTTTGTGAATCGCTAATCTGTCTCGTTATGAGAAGAATTAAACTTAAGGACTTGGTTACAACTGGCAAACGTGAAGTAAAAACAACACGGGTATGTTAGAGAAATAAATACCTGAATGACTTGGTCACATGGCATGGTCGGGACAAGTACACAGAGCTGATCCACGACTCTGGTGATCGTGTGAGATGGCGAAACATAACCGCCTACTCGTATCGGCATGTCACATCATGATGATATCATCTATCTGTCTGTCTGTCTGTCTGTCTGTCTGTCTGTCTGTCCGTCCGTCCGTCCGTCCGTCCGTCCGTCCGTCCGTCCGTCCGTCCGTCCGTCCGTCCGTCCGTCCGTCCGTCCGTCCGTCCGTCCGTCCGTCTGTCTGTCTGTCTGTCTGTCTGTCTGTCTGTCTGTCTGTCTGCTTGCTTACCTGTCTGTCTCTATATCTATCTGTCTGTATTGAAAATTAGAATGTTGCATATGTAAAAGACATTAAAGTATATATATATATATATGTTAAAAATAGAGGGAAGTGTACTCTAGAAGCATACATGTCTCAGACTGTTGACTCACAGTTAACAACGGAAGACCCCCAATAACATACTCTTCTACTTCTTGCCTACAGGTGTACATCAGTCTTGTCGCAGCCTCCGTGTTTTTTATTCCCGCTTTCATTATCCTGGTGTGCTACATCGCCATCATCGTCCTCATCTTCAACAGCAGCCATCTTATCAACAACGTCTCCAGGAAGAACAGTACTAAAGATGGAGGTAAGATTGCCGATTGATGTTCTGCCATTTGTCTTCCGAACATTCTGGTATTTGTCATCAAAGCGGGTGTTTTGTCGTTTGTCTTTAAGCATTAACGTTCTGTTATGTGTTGTCAAAGCTGACATTCTGTCATTTGTCTTGAACTGATGACATTCTAAAATATGTTTTCTAAAGCTGACATTCGCTCATTTGTCTTATAAAGCTGACATTCTGTCATTTGTCATCTAAAGTTGACATTCTAACATTTGTTTTCTACAGTTGACATTCCATCATTTTTCTTAAGAAACTGACATTCTATAATTTGTCATCAAAAGTTTACATCTGATATTATCTATTTTAAAAAATTCACTTTCCATCAGATGTCTTCGGAGGTGATATTGTATCTCTTGAGTTCAAAAGGTGACATTATATCAGTTGTTTCAAAAGCTGACATTGTATCAATTACTTCCAAAGGTGATAGTGTATCAATTTATTCAAAATGTGCATTTCTATCATTTGATTATTAATCTTGATATTATAGCCTTCGTCTACAAGTCCTGATATTTTATTCCTTTATTTCAAAAAATCAGTCAGTTGTCTTTAAAACTTCACATTTTAACATTTCTCTTAAAATATTCACATTTAATCATTTATCTTCAGAAGCTGATATGTTCTCATTTGTATTCAGTAGCTTAAATGCTATCATTTATCTTTCCAAAAATGTTGATATTGTACGTATTTGTTTCATTTGTCTTTAAAATATGACATTCTATAATTGGACGAACCCATGTGATATTCTTACACGAGTTTTCAAAGTTTCACATTGTATCATTTGTCTTCTATATTTGACATTTTAATATGTGTCTTTAGAACTTGTTTATTGTCTTTAAAATTTCCCATTCATGTGTTGTCAGAATTTTACCTACTATTGTTTGACGTTATTATTTTATTTGTCTTCTGAATCTTGCATTTTATCATTTGTTTTCAACATCTTGACATTCCATCAATTGTCTTCACATTACATCATTTGTCTTATATTTGACATTCTATATTTGTCTTCAACCTTTGACAATCTATAATTTGTCTTCAACGTTTTGACATTCTATCATTTGCCTTCAACATTTGACATTATATCCTTTTTCTCGAACATTTGACATTATATCCTTTTTCTCCAACATTTGACATTCTATCATTTTTCTTCAACATTTAACATTCTACCATTTGTCTTCATGAGAAATACCGACACCACCTCAGCTCAATCAATGCCCTGACATAGGAAACTGTTGCGGGTATATGAAGCTGTAGTCCGTCCGGTAGACCAGCGGCACGGATGAATAGATGGCCAAACATTGCCTACTGAAGAGACTCTTTAGACTGATATCTAACCCTTCTCCGACCAGCTTATGACAGTGGCAGCGTAACGTCCTAACCATGACATGCCTGCTAATGAAGACAAAACTTCCTATTCAGCTACATGTCTATATGACAGACCGGCAACTCTCCAGAGTCCAGCAAACGTAGGTCCGTGTACCGAGGCTCCGCCGGATTCAATGCGCGACTTGGAACACGAGCAGCCGGAAAGGGGACAGGAGTAATCTGGAACACGTTTCCATTTGAGATGGTACTTCGGTAATGGGTTGGGGAGGGAGGATGAGAGATCTGTACCCCAACTTCACTCGAATAAAGGCAAGCCTATTTCCGGGCTCACGTGATATGGGTGTGAATGTGTCGTGCTTAACGTTAAAATCCAGCCTTTCAGGGGATTGAAAGCCAACTAAATGCGAACGAACGAACGGATTAATTTTATTTGCAATGGGTAACAAAATGGCGGTTCGAATCCACCTCAAGGCGTGGATATTTTTTTTTAATCAAGGGCAAAAAGACAAACCCAAACTTGCACAGTCCGCGGCAACTGCACTAGCCAAGCCACCTGAATTCCTAAAGCTCAAAACTCCCCTGTCCTACACCGCAAGGTATTATAGGCAGTAGATGATCTTTTTGTAACAGTGATTGGGCAATAGTTCATGCCTCGCATCTACATCTTGCCACAGGAACGATTAGTTACTTGCGTTTCCTTTACAGGACGTCGCTGTCAATCCCAGCATTTGTTTGCGTATTTTTAATTTCTTGACAACTTTGTTACGTTCGGCAATTTTGACAATGCTTTCTGAACGACTCTAGCTCATACCATTGTATGAAAACCATCGCAAGGCAGCCTGTTTCCAAATCTCCAACAGCTGTGTTTCGAATGTGGTCTACGGGATTGGGAATTGCGTTCGTAACCCCTTCACCTTAACGTCGACTCACAGTAAAAAATAAAACAGCTCAAAGGATTGAATATACAGGGTGTATTTCTAATGACTGTGGGGTTTTGAAAATATTGCCGTTCCAAGTTTTGTATTCACCTTCTGTGAACTCATGCAACATACAAGGTAAATACAAAACTTGCAACTGCAATATTTTCAAAAGCCCACAGTCGTTAAACATACACACTGTGAACGTCAAACTGCACCTCCAAGAAGAACGAAGTACCACAATGTAATATACAAGTAAATGGGAATATTCTTCAACAAGGGAATCGGTACAATTATCTCGGAACAGTAATAACATCTGATGGGAGATGCCTTGAAGAGATTAGAACAAGAATCGCCATGGCGAAGGTAGCCTTTTACAAGACGAAAAACAATCTGACCAATAAAAAGATGTCATTTGAAACGAGAAAAAGAGTGTTGAGGGGATACATAGAGCCTGTTCTTTTGTATGGATGTAAAACTTGGACAATGAGCAGTCAAGCTGAAAAACATCTGATGGCTGCAGAAATGTGGTTTCTGAGGAAAATGCAAAGAATACCATGGACAGACAGAAAAACCAATGACCAAGTACTACTAGAGACAAGTTAAAATCGTAAATTGATTAGAGAAATTAGACTTAGACAGTCAAAATGTTTTGGACATGTTATGAGAAGAAATGGATTGGAGAATTTAGTGACAACTGGCAAGATCGAAGGAAACAGACCAAGAGGAAGACCGAGAGGAAAATACCTGGATGGCTTGGTCACGTGGCATGGACGAGACAGGAACACTGAGCTGATCCACGACGCTGGTGATCGAGTGAAATGGCGAGTCATGACCGCCCACGCTTTCCGGCATGGCACATAATTGATTGAGGACAGTCTCGCAGAACTCCTTCATATCTACGTTGTTTACAACAGGAAGTGAAAATTCGTGGGGGGGACAAATGTGTCCGCACTAACTGGCATATGCAGATTGGTCTCATCATCATCACCACGTGACATGCCGATATGCGTAGTTGGTCAAGTTTCGCCATATCACACGATCGTGGATCAGTCGCGGGTTCTTGTCTCGGCCATACCATGTGGCCAAGCAATCTAGATATTTACTTCTCTGCCTTCCCCTTGTTTTGTTTCCTCAATCTTGCCAGTTGTTACCAATGTATCTAGTTTAATTCTTCTTATAGCTTGCCCAAAACATTTTGACTGTCTATATGTAATTCCTCTAATCAGTTTACAGTTTCCTTTGTTTCTTGTAGGACATGGTTATTGTTGTTTTTTTTCCATGGCATGCTTAGCATTTTCCTCAGAAACCACATTTCCAATGCCATTAGATGTGGGTTTTTTTCCAGCTTGTCTGCTCATTACAGATTGCTCTAGGCCTTGCAATGAAAAGGATCATGAAATATTAAAATTTTAAGAGCCACCATCTCAGACATTTCCAACATTTTTTAATTCTTTCAGGACAAACCATGGCGGACAATCAGGACATATCAGAATCAGTGCCAAACTGTCTGTTTGGACCGAACAATAATGGATGTCAGAAAATGGGAAATAGTAGAGTGGTACAGTTATGACCTACAATGTTGCTAATATGGTAGCAGACATGTTGTATTATATATCAACTTACAACAGGTTACTTGGGGAAAACTGCTGTTTTGATATCTTAATTGAGACAACATTTAGCATTGACAACATTTCGGTGATATATATAAGCTCATGGCAGATATTGAAAGTCCCTTCAGGCTATAAATCATCCCATGGCACTTCATCAGACACCGAGAAAATTAGCCCTTTCTTTACCTAACAATAACCATATATGTTGTACTGGTGCCCGTTTTTAATAGACGTTTGAACAGGAGTGTTGATTTCTTTCGATGATTCACTAGCTTATATAAAAACGTGAATGACTTCTCTTTGCAGAATTGTTGCGAGAAAACAGTACGAGAGGCGGGAGAACTGTAAACTGTCAAAGCTCACGGGGAATAATCCCGCAGGCCAAGATTAGAACTATTAAAATGACTTTTCTTATCGTTCTTGGTAGGTCTTTCGGGAAATTAAGTGTAATATGTGATGTTTGCCCGTTTGTTTGTGTGTCTTAATGAATTACAGCCAGTCTGTCTGCCTGGTTGACTATTGGCTGATCTGTCTGTCTGTCTGTCTGTCTGTCTGGGTGGGGGATGTATGTGTGGGTGGGGAAATGTGTGTGGGTGGGTGGCGGCATGTATGTTTGCCTGAGTCTGTGTGAGTGCGTGGAGGTATGTGTGAGTGGGTGGGGGTGTAGTGGGTGGGGGATATGTTGATGTCTGAGGGATGTGTGGGTGGCTGCTAGTGTGAGGGTGGATGGGGGATGTGTCTCACAACATTGCAATATACACTGTTTATGTTTACAACTTTCATTTGACAATGTTTTTTTTTTCCATGTAAATGTACCATGCGTAATACGCATTATTTATGCTTACAAAATCCATTTGACAATGTTTTTTCCCTATGTAAATGTAACATGCACATTTGATGAATGAAAGATGAGTAATCGAAAAGGCCGAATGTAAGACGGGCCTGCGTGCCCAATTTGTTACCCTTTTAAAATAAAGTTTGTTCGTTCGTTCGTTCTGTCTGTCTGTCTGTCTGTCTGTCTGTCTGTCTGTCTGTCTGTCTGTCTGTCTGTCTGTCTGTCTGTCTGTCTGTCTGTCTGTCTGCCTTTCTGTCTGTCTGTCTGGAACAAAATACAAATTTGCCGAATACGGGCTTACCTCGGAGTCAACGCAAACACACAACATCCACTGCATAGTAAAATTAAGAAGGTAGGTGTCACGAGCGCCCTGAGTTAACCCAGATAATAATACCGATGTTTGCGTGGCGTATATTTCCTGGGCCACAACAGTCGTACTAACAGAGTAAACACAGCTGCACAGGTTACATCGTGTCAGCCCATAAACACATTTGGTGGTGAGTGAGAAGGAATAGATACACAGAGTTGGCAGTTCATTAACAAGTAGAATCACATATATTGTCACCACGGAACAGAAGAGTGACAAGTTTGTCAACATTTGAATGCAGATGGAAGCCGTGAGATCACAGGGGCAGATGTAAAACGGAAGTACCTAGTACGGAAAACAGTGCATCTGTCAATTCTTGGTTTCCGGAACATCAAGATGATTGGCAGCTTGGTATCGAAACTCTTTGTTGGGAGTATACAGAAACTAGCTGGCTTGTTTTGAGAATCTAGGCAATTACTGACAACTTTGACAGGATTTAAGCCAGGAAAATAGTTCTTGACAGGGGATGATTTGCCACTGTGCACCTGTGTGGGGGAGTAAAGGATAACGTCACGTGGACAACTTTGGTAGTTTGCCATATAAACTCGAGTTGAGATCAACTAGGGTGGACTTGAATAATGCTTTAGTTAGAGTGCAGGGCACTGCAGTGCTTAGTGGAAATAATATCTACCGTGTGTTAATTAGTGACTTAATTTTACACGTGCCTATATGGCAGATGTAGATATGATTTATAGGACTGCAGTAGTGCCATTTAAGGTATAACTTATTATATTATATTCGTTATAATTACTATAGACTGTGGCCTTGTTAAACTATAGTGTGATGATTAGCACTGTTAGTGGAAACTAGCTAGAATAGATTAGTGAAGTGTTGATAAGCTTTACTAGTTGAGTAATGAGAGGGAATTGGGATCTTCCCGTAGGTGTCCCTGGTGGGCGGGGTTCCGCATTCTGTTTGCTGATATTTTTTCTTTGTCATAGCCTGATTCGACTCTAAGTGGGTAGCTAATCTGCTCTGTGACTAAGTCTAGTTAGCTAAAGATCATTAAGCAAGGTGATAGGCTTACACTCAGCCGAAGGGATCAGTGACTAGTACTATCACCAGATGTGTTGTTTCTATCCTAGGTTCCCTACCAGATCCAAGGAAACTCTACAAGTTTTGGGAAAGAATTTAAAAAAAACCCATTCTGAAGAACACCAGTTCAAGAGTCAATAAAGTTGCATACAGAAACGTAACTTAAGCTAGGAGGAAGTTGATTCACCAAAGATAGTGATGATTACTGATGCACCACCAGCATCAGACAGTAGTAACTAAATGAGAACAGTCTAATAGTTACCTAGTGTTATATAATCTCGTGTAATAGAACACATGACATTATATGTGAGGCTGGATAGACACGAGTGAGGATCAATCCAATACAGTAACAATTAACATTAGTAAGTAGCCCTTATGAACTGAGTGGTTCGATGTGCAACAAGGATGATCTGTCGACTAACTAACTAACTAACTAACTGCGTACACACTGCAAAAGACTTGTGCAGTTTGTTTAGGAACATTAGGAACGGACATTGTGTAGAGTGCAACCGGTCCCTGATTAACTCTTAATACCCCGGTGTCTATTTCGGATGTTCATGAAATTGGATTACCAGAGGTCTACAGAGGCAAAGCAGTATCCGGCAAGATGGTTCCGGCAACGGGTGAGACGTACTTGTTCTGACGTAACGTGCTGTGGTCTATCTTTGCTGTGATCAGCTGACTGAGTTGATGTCTGAGAGACAGAGTCTACACACTTTATAGAACACGTCACACATTTTCTTCGCATACACGTCTCATACACGTTACACTTTTATTTTAATAAATTAATCTTTATTAATTTCTAGAAGCAAGAGTTGTTGAGTATGTTGCGTTGGGGAAGTATGAGAAGGGGGCATAGTACGACAGTGTGAAAGTGATAGGAAAAGGTGTCCATAGGCTGATGGAGTGTGTTGGACGGAAGCTGGTGGATTCTCCAGAATATTGAGAGGGAAAAAAAAAAATATTATAATGTGGGTGTCGGATCTCCTCACTCCAGGGACGACACTTTAAAGGAGGACACGACAGTAGGGCAGCAGGTTACAAAGAGGAAAGTCGTGGATGGGTCAAGCCGAAGACATTCTTCAACAGGTGTATTCACTTGAGGACTTAGAACCTTGCGTGGAGTGGGTACAAGTGCCAACAGATTTCTGTACGTCCTTTTCAGTGTGCATCCAACTAGACAGGAAATGCAGACAAGAAAATTCGGCTGCTGTGGAGGCGGAAATACAAGCTTTGATCTTCGAGAATTCTTTAGAGGGTGGTGCTCTCATTTACACAGATGGGTCAGTCGTTCGACGAATGAGAAGTTCGTGGGCCTTTACGGCTCAGGCCGGAGGAAGAACTATGAAGGAAGATTCTGGTGTTTTTGCCTTGACCACAAATAGCCTGTCTATGGAAGTCATGGCAGTAAGTAAAGCAATAACATGGCTTGAGACACAGACCTTCACTCGGGCATGTTTCCGTAGTGACTAAATGCGTATACTCAGGGAGAGAGCGATGGTGTGGATCCGAAGAGTGTGGTTACTGTCCCTGAAGCGATCTCAGCTGGCAAAGATTAGTCACATTTTCTGGTGTACAAAGAAATGAACAGGCTGATAGGCTTGCATGTAGGTATACTGTGGAAGGCGGACGAGCTATGGACCAGGCTGATATTCTGAATGCTCTACGAGAAGTAAGTCGTTCGCGAGAACCAAGTGATGACTATGAATTTACAACCATGGTTAGGCTGCGAGAACAGCAAGTTAAAAGAGGTGTGGCCAAACAACACCACTACGCAGGAAGTCAAAAAGATTAATAAACCAACAAAGAACTGGTGTCGTTAGCCGCTACACGCTGCGGGATTTGCTGAGGTCGGAATCCGAGCACTTATGGACTGAATGACTCGATGTGCAATGAGGATAATCTGTCGACTAACTAACTAACTAACTATCTGTCTGTATGTCTGTATGTCTCCAGTTAAAGGTTGGGCGGACACATAATCAGGCTGCAGATGGAACCACAGTAGTGAGACTCTGCGACAACTGTTAGAAATGAGGACGATCCCGTATAGGAAAGTCCCGAGTGCTGTAGGGTCGGTCCTTGACTTAAATCAACTCAATTATATATATCTAATTACCGTTTAATATATGCATTATGTGTTCCGTTGGCTAATTACCTTTTAATAACATTTATTCCGTTATCTACTTTGCAGTTTTCATTCTTTGCTGGAGTCCGTATTTTATATTCAATCTTTGCCACGTGTTTGGGGCCCTGCCAAGGTCGCAGTCCATTGAGAAGATCACAACTTTTATACAAAGTATGGCCCCACTGAACTCTGCCGCAAATCCTATAATATATGGGATTTTTAGTACCAGAGTATGTCGTTATATTAAGTAAGTTTATAAATCCTAGTTTCTCTGTGTATTTGTTTACGTGGTGTTAAACATATATTTACAGCCTACAATGCTGTCTGCATGTAAGATTAACTAAAAGTAGACAAATTAAGAAATATATAATGAAAGCAGAAATGCGGTTTCTAAAGAACGTTCCAATAATACCATGGCCGGGCAGAAAAAGAAAAGTGAACAAAGGTATTCTTTAAAAAAAAAAAAACAGTTGAAACAGTATACTGAGACGTTAGAGGTAGAATATCACATTTTTGGGGGGTACTAGAGACTGCAGCTTCTCCTCCTCCTCCTCGTCCTCGTCCTCGTCCTCGTCCTCCTCCTTCTCCTCCTTCTTCTTCTTCTTCTTCTTTCCTACTACTACTAACACTAATACTACTACCACTACTGCTACTGCTACTACCACTACTACTACTATCACTACTACTACTACTACTTCTACTACTAACACTATTACTACTACCACTACTACTACTACCACTACTACTACTACCACTACTGCTACTACCCCTACTACTACTACCACTACTGGTACTACCACTACTACTACTATCACTACTACTACTACTACCACTACTACTACTACTACTACTACCACCAATACTGCTACTACCACCACTACTACTACCACTACTACTTCTACTACTACTACTACTACTACTACCACTACTACTACTACCACTACTACCACTACTACTACTACTACTACTACTACTACTACTACTACTACTACCACTACTACTACTACCACTACTACTACCACCACTACTACTTCTTCCGGTTTCAAGATGGCGACGGACGGTCGTGTTGTTTTGTGTTCGTTAACTTTTTCGCGTAAGGGATGGATTTATTCATCTCTTGCGGGTAATTGGTGTGCCAGGATGTAAAACCAGGAGTTTCTACTCAAGATCTGCGCGGGTGCTACGGAGTTCGTGCATCGAGCGAAGCCATCCTTGAGTGAATTTTCAGCAGCGTGTGTGGTTATCAGCAGTCTGTGTTTACGTTTTTTCAACATGGCGGAAGAACATGTTCTTTCCGAGCGATCAACAGTCAACATAACGAAGCGGCGTGGTAGCCGCGCAGGGACAAAGAAGCAAGGTAAGCGCGGGGGTTTGAGACGTTTTAGACTCAAGTGTCACCGTCTAGGACTCAGGAACATCCGTATTCTATATTGGAACTGTGCCAGTGTAAAACAACGGGGCTCTATTTTAGAAACCCTAGTTTACAGGAACGACATTGTAGCACTCCAGGAGACGAGACTGGGCGATCAGCTACTCCGAATTGCCGGCTTCAAATGTTTCTACAACAGACGACATCTGGGAACGGCGATTCTCGTTCGCGACAGCATGGTGGCGTCAGAGCTAGACATGTCCAGTTGGGACAGTGACGATATACAATACAGGCGTTGAGAGTTCATTCCAGTATACCATTCGTGTTGGTTAATGTTTATGCCCTCAATGCCAGTGTGGACGCCCAGAAGTGGCAGTGCTTAAGTGGCATATTAGGCCACGAGAGAAATGTTATTTTCTGTGGTGACGTCAACGCTAAAGGCAGATCATGGGGAAACACTTCCTCCAATACACAAGGGGAGGGGCTAGAGACTGCACTGGAAACCATCGACCTGGTTTGTATCAACAGTGGCTGTGTCACCAGGACAGCAAGCCGTCCAGGCGATGAGGACAGTGCTATTGATCTGGCGCTAGTTTCACCTTCACTGACTACAGTGTGTAGATGGGGTGTCCTAGGACACCATGGCAGCGACCACCACCCTTGCAGCATATTGGTGGAGAAAGGCAGAACCAGGCAGCACAAGCTAAAGGTAAAGACGTTCCAGTATGACAGTACAGGGCAAGATGTGGTGAGTAAAATAAGACGTGACAAGCGCAGAACGTTTCAGGGCAGGAAAGAAAGCTGGGAGCAGCCACCGTGGTGGAGTGTCGAGGTGGAGAAGGCTTGGGTGGATAAGCGTAGTGCTGTAAGGAGATGGCAAAATGCCAATAAGAACAGAGCTGGTCATCCTAGTCCCTGCTTGCACTTAGAAAGAGAGATGCACACAAAAGTAAGCTATTTCAAAAAACTGGTCAAGGTGGTTAAAAGCGAAAAATGGGCAGAGGTGTGTCAAAGAGTAAGCACAGACAAGTCACTGAAATTGTTCTGGCGACTACATAAAAGCATGAGTGGGGTAGTCAAGAATAAGAGCATTTCTGACTTCCAAGGTGCTGACCTCATCTGGCAGAGGACTGACGAGGACAAGGGCAAAGCCCTCTTTGAACGCTACCTTGAGCAGAGCAACCAGACAGACATGGGAGGCCGGAATCTGGCCAAGGAGGTCACCTCAGACAGATGCAAGGCCCAGAACACTTCGGATGAAGACACAATGACAGTGAAAGAAATCAAGGCTGTGCTTCGACGATCAAAAAACAGTGCTCCAGGTCCTGATGGCATAAGATACGACGACATAAATAGGTGTACCGACAATGAGCTAGAGAAACTAGCAGACATGTACAACAACAGTATAGGGAGTGCTAGCATCAAGGAGGAATGGTTACATAGCTATCTGATTCCCTTGCCGAAGCCTGACAAAGACCACACAAAAAATTCAGGGATATCGAATTATAAACATGCAGAATACAGTAGGCAAGCTGCTGGAGAAGGTAATTGCCAGGAAAATATCAAGCCAACTAGAGAGGCAAGGTGTTTTCCCACCTACCCTGGGTGGGTACCGTCCAAAAAGAGAAACCTGGACCAATGCAGCAGTCTTTGCCCATGATGTCTATGAAGGGTTCCACTCAGGCACTGAAACGGTTGCTGCAGCGATTGATCTTGAGGACGCATACAACAGAGTACCACTGGATTTTTTAATGTTTCAGCTTCTTGAACTAAACGTAAGTCCATTCCTCCTTAGTTGGATCGCTGCAGCCCTCTTCCAACGGAAAGTAGTTTTTAGATGTGGCAGTTGGACTTCGGAACCAACAACAATATATCCTGGCCTACCACAGGGATCACCATTATCTCCGGTACTGTTCAACGCCTACACAGTGACAATCACCAGTGAGCAGATCACTGGACCTGGCAGGACATTGTCATATGCCGATGATGTTTTAGTGTATCGTCAGGGTAAGGATAGAGAGGAGGTTGCTGTGGAACTACAAACCGAACTCAATCGCATAAGTACTTGGTGTGATGAAGCTGGGGCAATGGTCAACCCAACAAAGGCAACAGTGACTTGGTTCTCGTTGAATAATCATATTGTCAACAATCCAACACCAACTGTAATGCTGTGTTCAGAGACGGTGGAAAGAACGCAGGCAATGAATTACCTGGGGATACGGTTTGATCGAAGCCTTGCTTATAATGTGCACATAGACCAGGTGATAACAAAGGCCAAGCGGGGTTTGGCAGCGATGCGGGTGATGGCGGCAGCAAACTGTGAGCAGCGCCATCTATGTCTTCTGTACGAGGGGCTGGTCATGTCTGTTTTGGAGTATGCAATGGCAATCCTGACTGCTCAGCCATAAGCAGATAGAAAGGATGGAAAGGATACAGAATGAAGCTATGCGCATTATTCTTGGATGTACAAGAGATACAGCATGCAGGGCGATGCGCTACCTTCTTGATTTTCCAACCATTGAAGAGAGAATGCAAGTTTGCAGGGCACGCGCCTACCTCAGAATTAACGCAAACACACAGCATCCACTGCATAGTGAAATTAGGAAGGTGAAGGGCAGCAGGTTAAAAAGAGGACGGTCGTGGATGGGTCAAGCCGAAGACATTCTTCAACAGGTGTGTTCACTTGAGGACTTAGAACCTGGCGAGGAGTGGGTGCAAGTGCCAACAGACTTCTGCACATCCTTTTCAGTTTGCATCCAACTAGATAGAAAATGCAGACAAGAAAATCCGGCTGCTGTGGAGGCTGAAGTACAAGCGTTGATTTTCGAGAATTCGCTAGACAGTGACGCGGTCATCTACACAGATGGGTCGGTCGTCCGACATGTGAGAAGCTCATGGGCCTTTACAGCTCGGGCCGGAGGGAGAATTGTGAAGGAGGACTCTGGTGCTTTCACTGAAACCACAAGTAGCCTGACCATGGAAGTCATGGCAGTAAGTAAAGCAATAACATGGCTCGAGACACAGACATTCACTAGGGCTTGTTTCCTTAGCGACTCAATGAACATGATCAAGAGGATAGAGGAGGGGTCGATCCGAAGAGAATGGTTGCTGCCTCTGGAGCGGTCTCGGCTGGCAAAGATTAGTTTCATCTTCGTGCCAGGGCATGCGGGAGTACAAGGAAATGAGCGGGCTGACAAGCTCGCAGGTGAGGCTACTGTGGAGGGCGGACGCGCCATGGACCAGGCTGACATTCTGAATGCTCTACGAGAAGTGAGACTTTTGCAAGAACCAAGTGATGACTGTGAATCTACAACAATGGCCAGACTGCGAGAGCAGCAAATTAAAAGAGGGGTGGCCAAACAAGAACACTACGCAGGAAGCCAAAGAAGATTGATAAACCAACACAGAACTGGCGTCATTAGCCGCAACACGCTGCGGGATTTGCTGAGGAGGGGATCCGAGCGCTTATGGACTGAATGGTCCGATGTGCAACGAGGATGATCTGTCGACTAACTAACTACCTAACTAACCACTACTACTACTACCACTACGACTACTACCACTACGACTACTACTACTACCACTACTACTACTACCACTACTACTACTACTACTACCACTACTACTACTACTACTACTACTACTACTACTACCACTACTACTACTACTATTACCACTACCACTACTACTACCACTACTACTACTACCACTACCACTACTACCACTACCACTACTACTACTGCTGTTTCTGCTACTAATGCAGTTGTCTTCTGCCCCAACACAGGCGTATCCCACTGGTCAGCCGAGTGCCCTCCTCCATTAGAGACTGCTGCATTCACAGAAGCCCTTCGCCGAAGTGGTCAACGGGCGATTATACCAGCATTAGCGAGACGGAGGACTTCAGGTAGCAGCCTTGTGTTTTACATCAGTAGATCCATTGTTTCATCATCATCATCATTATGTTATTATGATCATCATTATTATAACCACTGTCACCACCAACATTATCATGATCATCACCAGCATCATCTTTCTTATCATCATTATCACTACCACCAAAATTATTTCATCATGATCATCACCAACATCATGATCATCACCAACATCATCATTCTCAGCATCATTATCACTACCAACACCATCATCATTATCACGAAAACCACCAACTATGATCATCATTATCACTATACATCATTATCATCACCATCATCACGATTATCATTACCCTTGTTGAAAGAAAGAAAGAAAGAAAGAAAGAAAGAAAGAAAGAAAGAAAGAAAGAAAGAAAGCAGGCAGGCAGGCTGGCTGGCTGGCTGGCTGGCTGACAGGCAGGCTGAAAGGCTGACAGACAGACAGGTAGATAGATGTGTGACTGCGTGATGACAGAGAAACAGATTGAAAACAGACAGAAATACAAAGACAAGAAGAAATAATGACAGGCAAGCAGACAGATAAACACATAAACAAACAAACAATCAAACAAGTGCAAACGTAAACAATCATAGAAATATGCTACGACGGAGAGAGTGACAGAAAGGAATTGGGAAAAACGGATAAATGGATCACTTGTCTGGCAGATCCACAGATAGAAATTTAGACAGACAAAAACAGACAGGTGTAGGTACTACGTACGTGCATACGTAGAAAGATAGACATGCGCACGGATCGACGGACTGGTTGGACAGACAGACAGATGGGCATACGGATTGACGGCTGACTGACAATGACAGAAAGATCGACAACCAAGCAGACAGACAAACGGACGGAAAGACAGACAGAGTGACAAATCGATCGACCAATCGAAAGACGGAGAGATAGAAACTATGAGACTGAACAATAATAATGCATTTGAAGAAACGATCTTATTTTCGTGCTTTCATTTCCCATTCACAGGCTGACAGGAGAGGTAAGACACAGCATATCCCTCAACGGCAGCACCAGAATTCCCTTAGTCAAACAACAATTGACAGAGGCGGATCGAGAGTTGCTTGTCCTTGCATATCCGAACACCGTTCGCCGCAGACTCGGTTTGAACAAATGACGACCGTAATAATTCATAGATGAAGACAAGAAATACATCACAAACAACTGGAATACAGCAACAAAAACTATTGTTATTTCCAACGATGATACGACCGCATACAACTTAGAGACATCAACAGGGCATAACACAACCTACTTTATATACGGACCGGTCTAGCCATTCGTTGAAGAATTACTACGATCAAACATCAACACAGAATCACGGATCACAGAAGATGGCAGATTGGACAGAGAAATTGAAATCAGATGCCAAAAAGCTAGTGCACTTACATATCAACTATCACCCTTACTGAAACATCCAAACATACCCATGCCCGCAAAACGACAGATAATAAACAGCATATTCACACCAACCCTATGCTACCAATCTCAAACCTGGACTTTATCCAAATTACACCTTCGCAAAATCAACACCTGTGAGATGAGATGCCTGAGGAGAGCTGCCAACTTAAAAATCCGAGACCGAGTAAGAAATGCTGTTATCAGACAGACAGTGGGATCAACACCTTGTGCCACATTTATTGAAAGACAGAAGACCTACTGGTTTGGCCATGTTGTTAGAATGCAACATCAGCAACTACCATCACTGGCCTTACATCAAAGATCATCTGCGACGAGACCTAGAGGACGTCCAAGAAGAAAATGGATTGATGACATCAGAGACATTGTTCAACCACACGGAATGACACTATCCAGTGCCGCCCACCGGGCGCTGGAAGGCAAATTATTCATCCCCACGACGCTTGACGGCAGAAGTGGAAGATGAAACATCAACACTCTTAGCATATCGCAAGGAACTTGGTACGGCATGCCTTACAGACGAAATGTATGCGATTCTACTTCTGTTTGGTCGTTCTGAGTCTTGGCACGACACATTCGTTCGCATGTGTTGCTTGACATTCCTGTTCTAAAGGAAAACACTAGAGATAACAGGAACCACTAGACGATATCAAAATTGAAAACTATAGTGTGGTCTCATGAGGTTTCAAACCTCCCGCCTTCTAATGAATCTCGTTGAATAATCAGGCATGCGAAGGATCAGACCAAATAGCGACCCTAACAACACGTCTATGATTCAGCTGTGCCAAAAGCTATGGGATATGGATAGAGTTCGCAAGCGTTCATTCTTACAGCGTTATAGGTCCGTATATTAGCCAGTTCTGAGGAAAATGCAAAGAATACCATGGACAGACAGAAAAACCAATGACCAAGTACTTCAGGAGACAAATGAAAATCGTAAATTGATTAGAGAGATTTGACCTAGACAGTCAAATTTTTTGGGACATGTTATGAGAAGAAATGGATTGGAGAACTTAGTGACAACTGGTAAGATCGAAAGGAACAGACCAAGAGGAAGACCGAGAGGAAAATACCTGGATGGCTTGGCCACATGGCATAGTCGAGACAGGAACACTGAGATAGCTCACGACTCTGGTGATCGAGTGAAATTGCGAGTCATGACCGCCCACGCTTTCCGGCATGCACATGATTGATTGATATTAGCCAAGCATCATCTTTATTATTATGTGCCCTGTCGGTTGGCTTAGGCGTTCATATTTCTCCATATATCTAGTTCCTTGGTGTTCTGAATCAACTCTGTTGATGAAATTTTTCCGTGCCACCGTCTCAGTCCAGCCAGCATCATTTCTCTCGGTCTGTATCTTTTTCCAGTGATCTTTCCAGTCGTCATGGTGTTGTCAAATACCTCTCTTCTCATGACATGACTAAAGAATGACGCTTGTCTCTTTCTTATAGTTTCTATAACTAAGTATATGTCATATATAAAGATACGTACACGACAACGGTTCCTTGTGCTGTGTCCAATGTATTGCGAACATGTATATGCGATACGTGATTGGCTGGTTCGGTTATTTTAAACACTGTACACAGAAATAGCAGGCCCTGTCGAGAAGGGGTTACGAATACAATTCGTAATCCCGCATGCCGCTTTCGAAACACAGTTCTGTGCGAACTGGAAGCACACCGACATGTGCTGGTTTCCATACAATGATATGAATGTCGGTCGTTCAGAAAGCAATGGCAAACTACTGAACGTAAACTTGTCCAGGAATCACAAACAGCCAAAAACTGTTGGAGTTGACTGCTACGTCCTGTAAAGAATATGCGACAAACAAATCACAGAAATAGTAATTGGTAGTTTCCCCCTAAATGTATAGTCTTAACTTATGAAGAATAAACATAGTTTATGAGCACTCCAGTTTGGATCCAGATGTTTGGTTTCAGTCGTTGTTCAACTAACAATTTCGACGACATAAAATTAGTCACGTGATGACAACTGTTAACTTATAATAGTTGGTCAGTTTATAATTAGCTCACCTGGAATATAACGTTGCTTCACAAAACTCTCATAACAAAATCCTGTTGAAATAGTTGAATCTATCTTTAAAAGTATAGTTTTATGAGATGACAGTGAACTTTTCTATACAAAAATATAAACGTAAACTTCTCATTAACTCCCATACTGAAGTTAAAGAATTGTGTTTGTGTGTTGTGCCTGTAAGCATCGTCGGAGTTGATTATGTCCTTGATTTGAATAACTTTTAAGTGTAAACCTAATTTCTTTTAGAAATTACCAGGCTTGTCCATGGGACACATTTTTCAGTACCATTCCTATCCCATCCCACGGTCATTTTGCCTGTCCCATCCCATGGGATTCCAATGGGATTCACATGATAATACTAATATGGAATACAGTTCAAATAAAATTATGAAATTTATGAGAGTTTAGGGTTAGTGTCTACTAAATAGGACTACATGTACAAAGAGACATGTAAAACAACAGAATATATTAATTTTAATATTCAAGAGTATTTTATTAAAACATTATACACAGTGAATCAGGACAGTCAAGCAAGTGGTCAAAGTCGCAGGTCAGTTTATGATTAGCTGTCTGGTACAGAATGAACAAGATACAGACATAACGTTTTGTTGAGTCATTGTTTAACAAGTGACACTTTTTTTTACAGTCAATCAAGACAGTTGCGTGTTTCTTCCACGTCATTGGTCAGTTTATGATTTGCTGCCTGATACAGGCATTATAATGATATAATGTTTGGTTGCTGTCATTGGTGAAATGAGTAATCAACTCTTTTTTTTTTAAATACATCAAGACAATCACACGTTTCTTCCATGTCATTGGTCAATTTGCGATTATCTGTCTGGTGTAGAATGAACAAGATGCAGACATAACTATTGGTCAGGGTCATTGTTCAACGTGTGACCAGTTCTTTGTTTACAATACATCAAGACAACAGTTTGTTTCTTCTAGTTATTGCCCAGTTTATGACTAGCTAGCTAGCTTGGAGTCTCCGTGGCGAAGTGAGACTGAACTATGTGGGATAAAAACCCGGTGCAATGAAGTCGCCCCTGTCGACTTTTAAGCAACGTTTGGCTAGTTAGCTGTCTGGTTTAAACTGACTGGGAGTCACGGTAGCATAGAGGCCAGACTCGCGATTGCCGTATAGGCTAGACGCTCGCCTCCCGTAAAGGCTAGACTTCCGCCATGATGATCTCCACATAATCTACTCATTGTCATTTGATTTATAGAATTAAGGGCCGAAGTCCCTGTGAGCCTAAAATGTGTGCAATAGCGATCTTTACTGTTTTACTACAGAATGAGCAGGTTGAATACACTTCTTTTGACTGATTATTGTTCCCTAGACGGAGTGGGTTACCTTTATGTTTGTTGCAATGTTGGCGATAATCAATGAAATCGAGAAGTAGAATCAGTAAAATTTACTACATCACAATTACAAATGACAAAATGGACGTTGCGTCTAAAGCCTTCGTCAGTACACAAACAACAAATAACGGGGGTCTCCGTGATGTTGTGGTTAAGTCGCCTGCCTCGCGCTCCGAGGTTCGTGGGCTCGATTCTGGGCTACTTCAATGGGTTCACAAGTGCAATTGTCTCGGACATTCCTGGGGGGTCGTCGCTGGAGCTACGGAGTTCGTGCTTTGCGCGACGTTTCGTCCTTTCGCTCTGCAGAATGAGACTGAGACATATGGAATAAAATCCGGGGTCATGAAGTCAAACCTCTCGCTCTTTAACCCCCTTTAAGCACACTGAAAATGTCATTAAAGGTTACTCATCTGTTGCGAAGAGCTGCCGTGTTATGGACTCCACGTGTGTGTAACACGCGTCTCGCGTGTACCGAGAAGAGACATTTGCTATAAAATAAGCGCCAAAACGCCAGCGGCGAATTCTAAAACTTTTTTGACTCTTTTCTGCCCAAGAGCATCAGCTATTTTAACCAACTCGGCCTTAATTATTAATTTGACACCTTCTGAATCAGAAAATTGTTACTTTATCTCTTTCTGGTCCATGCTTTTGTTACTCTGAAGTTATAAATGTCTGCGCTAGACAACCGCGCAGATAATTGTGTTATTTCTGAAGAATTAATGATCTTCAAAATAACGTATTCCCTTAGTGAATTTAAACACAGACGCCTCAAACAATATGTTGCACGATTTCCTGCCTGGCATATTTCGTTGCGTCTTGTCAGGTGCAAACTGCAGAGGTATGTATAATATAAAGTGAATACATAAATAATACTTTTGTTGAAATACTAAACACATTGTCATTGTTACTGTTCGAATATAGAGTACTTTAAGATTTAACAGGAAGTCCATTTGTATGCATAGCAACGGCTGTAATCACTTAATTGATCATACTTCTATGTATTTGAGGAATCGATTATTGTTCATCGAATACAGTATAGGAAATGAGCTATGTTCGCCTGTTGACTTATCTAATACAGAAAGCGCTAACAGTCTCGTGGATATAATTCTCCATTATCCAACCAAATGAGCCTGTTGGTCTTTGAGTTCGAAACCGCATTGAGACGACTTTTTTTTAAATAACCAGAGCTCTAAGGTCGACCAGCCTAAAATTTCTACCAGAAGATCTTGTAATAAAGTCAACTCAGTAGGTGTGATATAAATAAACCATGTTACCGCTTGAGTCTCGATGCGTCTATAAATGTTTGGTTTTAGCATCGTATACACAATGCCCCTTAAGGCCCATAAACGAGTCATTTACTTACATTTATTTATAGTAAACATGTCGGGCAATTTGTTGGACGCAGTGACTAGCACGCTTGCCTTCGACTAGGTGGTCATGGGGTCGAATATATTTATTTTTAATTGTCAATTAAACATAAATATATTCGACCCCATGACCACCTACTCCAAGGACAGTCTTGTGTCATGGCACGCAAGGGAGTCAACACACGAAATGATCCATGCCGTCGGAGATCGCAATTTGTGGAGTAGCATGATCGCCCACCCAGTCAGCAAGGCACTGGAGGATGATGATGATGATGATGATGATGATGATGATGATGATGATGATGATGATGATGATGATGATGTGTACTCCCAGGTCGGCCGAGTTTTATATGCGTTAGTTAAAGTTAGTTGCATGTCATTTACATGACGTCGCAGACAACCCAGGCATTTTAGGCTGTTTGTGATTTCATGACAAGTTTACCTTCAGTAGTTTACCATTGCTTTCTGAATGACAGGCACTCCTAACATTGTATTAAAACCAACGCAAGGCGATCTGCTGCGACATCTCCAGCAGTTGTGTTTCGAGCGCGGGATTGTGACTTGCTTCCGTAATCACTTCCTCACAGAGTCAGTTATAAATATTCAGTAGTATATATTTTCTGGGATGTAAAAAGGCGCAGGTTAGATAATACAACATATCACCTATCGAGTACTGATTGGTCTGTGCCAGTACGGGGCTAGCGCCCTGTGCCAAAGACGTCTTTAAGACGTAGAAAAGACGTTTCCTTTCAGTTAACATAGTTACGTCTTGTTACTGTTATTATGTGATCGTATGGGCGGTAGAGCACTGGTCTACTCATGCCGAGTGTCTGTGAGCAGCTGTATGAGCCCGGTAAATGGGGCGTGTGTGTGAGTGGATGGGTGTGTGTGTGTGTGTGTGTGGGTGGGTGGGTGTGTATGGCTATTGAATGAGTGTATTCATGTATGACTGTGACTGTGTTTGTATATTTGAGTTTTGAGTGTATTTGTGTGTTTATGTGTGTGTTTGTATGTGTGTGTTTGTATGTGTGTGTGTGAGTGGATAGGGAGAGAAACTTTAAGACTTACGTCAGTCGACAAGGCACTAGATAATAAAGATGATTCGGATGGTGATGTTAATTTAACACGTGTACATCAATATAAATTAGATATACACTAAATTTACATCATTTGTGGATTACTTTTACATGATGTGTACATTAATTGTAGATCACCTTGCCGCCTTGACAGGCGATTTTTTGTAAAATGGAGTTATGTCTCTCTATTCCACAAAGCCTGGACTGAATTTAGAGACTATTTATTGCCAATTCAGAATGATCCGTCTCTCGGCCTGTCTAGTTTACTCCAGAGGAAAAGTAACACCAATATCTATGGACAAGCTGCAGAAGCCGCCGGATCAGCAAAGCATTGCTCTAACTGTCCGCCTATCGAAGCTTCGATCCTAGACCAGTTACCAACCAAAGCAAAGGGCCTGATTTGCCTGCTGTGACATTTAGTCTTTAGGTTGCATTTTCTTGTACTATGGTAAGGCTCGCATCTTCCCAGTTGCACTCCTTCACCCGAAGCCGTTAGCACAATGTGGGGTGTCGGTTTTGGTGAACGTCGTCCAACATTCGGCGCTAACAGAAAGCAGGTAGTACCGTCTACTGTCATAAGGTAGCTCAGTCATATCTGAAAAAGACCTGACTTGAATATAAAATCAAATGTTCATTGATTTTATATCAGAGGATCTTGCCGATACTCAGTAATCCGAAGAAAGACCAGACACATAATCAGGCTACTCTAGTACCATTATTATTAAAACTCTCCTCTGGCTGTTGAAGATGAGGACGGAGCACTAATGGGAAATTACGGAGTGGGCTGATGTCGGTTCTTGACTCAACTTAACTCGTTTTACATCATTCGTACAATAATTGTACGTCAGATGTATATTTATGTTACGTTATGTGGGCATTACTTTTACACAGTGCGTGCATTAGTTTGCGAAGGGTTTACAGTAATATTAATTTGCAGAGGATCTACATTATTTTTCGTTGTGTGTTTTAATTTTACATCGTTTATTTCGGATTTTAACATCACATCATTAATTTTTGCCACGTGTACATTATTGTTGTATGTTGTGTATATTAATTATACGTTTTATTAACATTAATTGAGCATTGTTTGCTTGCTTTCTATTTGTCATGTCTACATTCTTTTTACATTAAGAATACTTTACTTTGCCGGTCTCTCTGGCCGAGGGGTTACACCACTTTCTCTGTAATCCCGTTTATCACTCAGAGTCTCGTAGCGGGCGAGAGCTGGAAGCGGTTCTACCCCCGCTGGTGACTTGCGGGATAACTGAGCCGGCCGCTCAGAAAGCAATGGCAAACTACTGAGCGTAATCTTGCCAAGAAATCAACAGACAGCTGAAAGATGCTGCTGTTGACAGCGATGTCATGTAAAGGATTTGCGAATTTTTTTTTTTTTTTAAATACATTACTTTAGCCGACGTTGTTGTGAAGGGATTACCAACGGAATTCTCTTTCTCGGCCTTGTGGGAGCACGTGTAGACCTCGGAGGAGCAAATGGATCACCATGGTCTGGCAAGAATGCGATAGCGTGGAGTGACGAGGGGATCTGGCCGATGCTAGACGCTTAGAGGAAAGGCGAGACGCACATATAATCAGATTGCTACTGGTACTATTGGGGTTGGAACTCTTCGCTGGTTTCTGAGGATGGGGACGGAGCGCTTATGGGAATGCCCCGAACGCTGTGATGTCGATTACTAAATAAATCAATCAATCAATCAATCAATTCTCTTTCTCAAGAGATTTGGAAGCATACCGCCTTGCCCTTATATTCATACAATGGTATAAGTGCCGGTCGTTCAGAAAGCTACAAACTACTGAACATAAACTTGTCAAGAAATCACAAACAGTTAAAAACAAGTACCAGGGTTGATTGCGACGTCCTGTTAAGAATATGCACCAAACGTCTCAGCATTACGGCTACATTATGTGTGTTGCTATCTGTCAAAATGTGCACATTGATTTGCTATTGTTGCTGCTTTGCTTTACTGAGTGCAGGCAATAACCAAATCATGATGTACCAAGGGACACACGAAATGTTGGGGCACTTTCATCTGTCGTGACCAGACACTTGTCATTGTCTAGTAATTCATCAACATTATGTGCCTTACTGAGAGGAATAATCAGGATCTGATTACAATCCAATTTGTTTCACCACATATGTGAAGTTTCAATTCCAGTCTTGCACACCCCGCTAATTTATGAATCTAGGGAAGGTATGGAGAATACCATGGATAGACAGAAAACCAATGAACAAGTCCTTCAAGAAATAAATGAAGAACGTAAACTGATTAGAGACTTTAGGCGTAGACAGTCAAAAAATTTTGTGTTATCAGAAGAAATTAATTGGAGAACTTGGTGAAAACTGGCAAGATCGAAGGGAAGAGACCAAGGGGAAGACCGAGAAGTAAATACCTGGATGGCTTGGCCATATGGCATGGCCGAGACAGAAACACTTAGCTGATCCACGACTCTGGTGATCGAGTGAGATGGCAAAACATGACTGCCCATGCCTATCGGCATGGCACATGATGGATGGATGGATGGCGAGTTCTCTGAAATGATTGATTTTTGTTGCGTATCTCTCACGGAAGGTTGCAGTCAACACCAGCACTTTTCGGTTGCTGTCGATGTACTAGGCAAGTGTTACGTTCAGTAGTTTGCCATTGCTTTCTGAACGACCGGCTCCTATACCAGCACGTTATATCACAACGTGACACTGTCTGCTGCACAAATCGGTCGCAGCTGAGCTTCGAACGCCTGGTATACGGCTCACGAACCACGTTTGCAAGCCTTTAACCACGGAGCCGGCTGAAATAGATTTATTTATTTGGTTGTTTCGAGATTTGAGGTTTGAAGATTCAGCAAAATCCACCACTAGCAACGCTGACTGCATTACGGTATGAACCTTGGGAATTGCCCACGTCGGATTGGAGGCACTAGACTCGAAATAGTCACCTTGGAGATTGTACATTGGAACCTGGTGGGAAGACAAGGCTGCACATCAACCTGTCATAGAGGTAAGACCGTGTCGGAGATCAGATGAACTGAGCGCCAAAGCATCGGGCTTAATCGTTAACACTCAGAGTTGTCTAAAGGATACACAACCTACCGTAACCAACCAACATACCAAGCAATCGGTCAACTAACCTACCAACCAACCCACCAAGCAACCAGTCAACCAAACAACTAAGCAATCAATTATAACTATCCTACAAACTACCTAGCAACCATTCAACCAATCCTACCAACTACCTAGCAACTATTCAACCAATCAATCAATCAAGCTACCAAACCAAGCAATCGGTCAACTAACCTACCAACCACCCTACCAGGCAACCAGTCAACCAAACAATAAAGCAATCAATCAATTATCCTACCAACCTAGTTGCCAGGGAGCGGATGACGCTCGTGATTTGATGGTGCACTCCTGGTCTCGATAGAGGGTGCGTTGATTCTTTCTTCCACCCGTCTTGTGTTGACCTATACATTCAGGGCCGCCATTTTAGTTAGTTACCTTTAACTGCCACTCGTTGCTTCTGACCAAACAACAACGAGTGGAACACGACTCTTAACGATCAACTCAAGCAACTCCGGGTCCATTCTCAATGTCTATTAATCGCTACACCAAAATACACATCATTTATTCCACAACAGATTTACGAATATACACAACAATGCCTAAACATTGACTATTCTAAAAGAGCGGCGTAGTGTTAGCCATGCTCTATGAAACCAGAACCAGGTCCAACGCTGACCATGGTTCCAACTGCTGAAGATGACGCCTTGTCCTCTGACGACGCGTCCTGAACGCTTTTCACGTTCTCGTGACCACGCTCATGGCAGGTCACTCCACACGGTCAACTCATGTAGAATGCGTTTGTTACAAACTCATGCCATGTTCCAGGCCTGTATAAACTGGACCATGGCACTACCGAGCAACCAATCAACCAACCATCCAATCAACCAAGCTATCAAACCAAGCAATTGGTCAACTAATCTACCAATAAATCTACCAAAGTACTCAGTCAACCAACATACCAATCAAGAAATCATTTAATTAATCTACCAACTAACCTATCTACCGAGAAATAATCAACCAACTATCTAATCAACCAAGCTACCAACAAAGCAATGGGTCAACTAACCAACCAACCAACCAATCTACCAAGCCACCTGTCAGCCAGCAAACCAACCCACCTACCAATGAACCACTCGCCCACCCACGCAACCAACCAGTCATGTCTTTAGGGGAGGTTAACGTGACCGAATGGATAAGAGCCCACGCTCCTAAACTTTCGGTGTGCTGATGCTGAGGTAGCAGGTTTACCCCTACACCGGTCAGTTGGACTAAAATGTTGACTTCTCGACCTTGACTTGGGGACGTAAACTACAAGTACCTCAGAAGTCGGAGTGGGTTCGCCTGATGGCCAGAGACAGATAGGGAAATCTGATCCACATACAAAAATCAATCCAGTGAACTCCCCAGTAGTGGCAACTACTACAAGTAGTATCACGTGTATGGACTACGCTTGTGTTCAAAGCTAGTGAACACACGCATGCGCGCGCGCACACACACACACACACACACACACATACACACACAATCTGTTAGGTATTAGACTTTGTAGGACCACTAATACACGGGAGATAACCATATTTTTGTTCAGTAAATACTGGTCTTTTCAACCTCTTGGATTGTTGGCCTTTGCTCAGGGTCCACACAACACAACAACCTAGGATTTAAGGACGATTACCTCAAAGTGTATGGAATCTTAGTGGTCAGTTAGTTGGTGCCAACCCTGGTCCATATTACAATATCCAGGGTGATTTAATATATGGGTTTGGCACTGCACGCCCGAGGCAAGAGACAGAAGGCTGTGGATAGACATGATCACCAACGCCAAATCGCCCGTAGCTGTGTTTCCAATGTGGTATGCAGGATTACGAATTGCGTTCTTTATACCCTTCGCCACAGCGAAGTTACAACAATAAAACAGACTGGATGACGTGACAAACACAAGAGGCCGCGCAAATACTCGTCTCATAGTACACTGCGTGACATGGCATCAATATCATCTGACTTCCACGCTTAATTAACATAACAGTACAACGCTTACCTATATACAAGATGCTACTTAACATAACCTCTTATTATGCCAGGTCAATGTATTTGGCAGAGAGTCAACTAAGACTTGTTGGATCTTGACTTTCTATAACATAGTCTTGTCACGAGAGCATTTGTCAAGCTAGCAGTAAAATATCGTCAGCAAAAATATGTTGATGGACACAATCTTGGAACATTCTAGTCAACTTCAAGAAATAATTTTTTTTAGATTTCCTTTCAAAGACGTTGTTACCATATCTTGTGGCAAAGGGTTTACGGATGCAGTTCGTAATCTCGCATAACGCGTTCGAAACACAGCTGCAGGCGTATTGGTAGTAGGCCGTCTTGCATTGGTTTTCATACAATGGTAAGCGTGCCGGTCGTTCAGAGAGAAATGGCAAACTACTTAACGTAAACTTGCCAAGAAATTACAAGCAGCCAAATAATGCTGGAGTTGACTGCGACGAATATAAAGGATGTGCAACTAATTATTCTTAACTGGGCGTTGCAAACACACCCAGCATTTATTGGCTGTTTGAGATGTACTAGCCGGGGCTGTGGCTTAAGGCGTAGTGACACGCGCAGTTTCATATTTATCAGACATACCGAGTCGGGGGTTCCTATTTAGCTGCCGGGCGATTTGGAAACAAACCGATTTGACTACTACATGTATCAGGTGATCCATCAGGTCACGTTAACCTCCCCTAAAGACATGACTGGTTGGTTGTGTGGGTGGGCGAGTGGTTCATTGGTTGATTGGTAGGTGGGTTGGTTTGCTGGCTGATTGGTGGCTTGGTAGATTGGTTGGTTGGTTGGTTAGTTGACCCATTGTCGGTTTGGAAAGCAATAGCAAACAACTGAATTAAATTGCATAGAAAATAAATCACAAAGTCAATCACTGCTGGGGTTGACTGTAAAGTCATGAAAATGACATGCAAGTAACTAAGTTTGTGATTTATTAGGCAATTAAAAAAAATTGTATAACATTCTTCTTCTTCTTCTTCTTCTTCTTCTTCTTCTTCTTCTTCTTCTTCTTCTTCTTCTTCTTCTTCTTCTTCTTCTGCTGCTTCTTCTTCTTCTTCTTCTGCTTCTTCTTCTGTTTCTTCTTCTTCTTCTTCTTCTTCTTCTTCTTCTTCGTACGCCTTTAGAGTCAGTATTAATATATCCAAAGAAAGCAGCAGACGACTTCGTCCTGTCGACATCTCCACACACGTCGCCCTCTAATGGAGCTGGTGTAGGCCAAGACAGCTGTCTATGTTCTACATATACTGGACAAACCTGGAACAATTTTATAGCTGTCATTTTACCAGCTCCACAGTTACATTCATCAGTATCCTCCATCATTATTTTATCCTTAGAATACCCCTTAAAATAGGTATATCAAATAGAAAATTCCATTCAACATCTGGTTTTGCAAACTTAAGACACCCTACAAATTCTGTATCTTAAGACATCCTTGAAAATCTGTCTTTAAACACCAGTCTGTATTTCTTTCTTAAAGTACCCGATTAAATCTGTCACCATTCTATTTCTTAAAGTACCCTAATCAGTCTGAATGAAATAATTGGTGTAAATTGGTGTTATTTATGAAGCAATTGACATGAACCGGTTTACAGACACAAACCTGCAACTAGGAAAACGCCACTTACATGGATGACACAATTGTTTACGCTGACGCCAGATACAACGACCGCTAAAATACTGTGGTTTCCGTCAAGGGTTGACAGTCCTACGGCGGATAGACATCGCAGCTAGTGGTAAAATGTTAACATGTGTCAACACCCCCCCCCCCCCTTCCAGTGGGTTAGTACTTCTGCTTACCAGGAAAGTAACGGGACATTTGTCTTCTGGTCAGTATGACGTTGGAACCAATCCAGCTTCATACTGGTAATATTTCCAGAATTGTTTGGGAACTGTCTAAGAAGAAAAGGCGGCAAACACGAGACCTGATAACCCAGCACCGTATGATATTCATCTAGAATATGTGAACAACTACTGCTTCAAACCACAACGTCAATATGTCGTCGCTGGACTAACTTGTAACCTTATACATAAAGATCACAGTTTGGTTGGGCGGCGCTCACCAAGCCCGACAACATACATTCTGCCAACTGCCAAGGCTGGAGGAGAGCGATTGGGAGGGTACAAGCCTTATCCTAGTAGTAGGCCTCTTTCAATTCTGAAGGACTATAGAGTTGTGTCGCTGGTGAGGTACCTGACAGCACTGCTGGTGACTGTATAGTCCAATGCGAAAGTGACAATCCCTGTCAGTTTCTGCATCTGTAAGACGAGGCAGGTCCTGCAGTAAGTGGTTACATTTTATGCCTGTGCCGCCTATCCCCAGTTTGTTGGATCAGATTTCACTCAAAGAGCACCAGTCCGTTTCGTACATCTCTTCTCCAGGAACATCTGTCTGTTGCAATTCTTTCCCACGTGTCTGGATCTATTCCAAGGGTTTTCATATCTTGTTTACACACATCCCTATATCGCATTTGGGGTCTTCCGATTGGCCTCTTCCCTGTGGCTAGTTCTCCGTATAGGAGATCTTTGGGAATACGTTCATCCTCCATTCGAGATACATGGCCCAGCCACGGGAGGCGTATCTGCTTGAGGAGGTAATATCCGCTCTTTCAAGCATGTGTTTGTTTGTTATGTGGTATTTCCACGATATGTCCAGGATACGTCTCAGACATCTCATATGGAAGGAATTCAACTTTCTTTCTGTCGTGAGTACAAGGTCCAGGATTCAGACCCATAGAGTAGTGTGCTAACAACACAAGCTTTATATACTTGAACATGTGTACTCTCTGTTAGTCTATTATTCTCCCAAACTCTTTTAGTTAGCCTGGAAAGTGTTGTGGCTGCCTTTCCAATGCGTCTGTCGATTTCTAATGAAAGATTATCTGATATTGTCGACTCCAAATACGCAAACTCGTGGACAACCTTCAGTTAGCAATTAGATATTTTGATTGATGGAGGCGCGCCAGCATCTTGTTCAATCATCTGTGATTTACTTAGGCTGATGGTGAGCCCAAAATCTTTGCAAGCAGCTGCATCACGATCTATGAGCCATTGTAGATCTTCTGCTGCATGAGCAGTCAGTGCTGCATCATCTGCAAAAAGTAGTTCTCTTATGCATCTTAATCTTATTTTGGTCTTTGCCTTGAATCTTGATGGGTTAAAAGGTTTGCCATCAGATCTTGTATGGATGTATATGCCTTCAGTGGCAGACCCAAATGCCTGCCTTAAGAGAACGGCGAATATGATACCAAAACGTGTGCCTTATCCTAATGCGATGAAATGCAATCTAAAGTCTAAATGTCATGGAAGAGCAGATCAGGCCCTAAGCCTTTGTCAGAAACTGGTCTAGGATCGAAGCTTCTATAGGTGGACAGTTTGACCATTGCTTTGCTGATCCGGCAGCTTCTGTAGCTTGTCTTGTTCCAGACGTACTGAAGTTATTTTTCCTCTGGAATAAACTAGACAGGCCGAGAGAGGCATCATGCTGCAAAGGCATCACACGGTCTCTACAATTCAGCCCAGGCTGTGTGATATGGAGAAGTATAACTCCATCCCTGGTCCCACACCATAGATTGTAGTTATGCCTTTTTTTTAAACCAACACTACCGTCTGTCAAGACAGCACGGCACCAGTTGTTTGCTAGACTGGTAGGCTGAATGTAAGGTTGGTTGATTGGCAGGTTACCTGTTTGGTTTGCTGGTTGCTTTGTTGGTGCCTTGGTTGATTAGATGGCTAGTTGGTTGATTGGTTGGTTGCCTGCTTACTTTGTAGGTTGCTTTGTTGGCGCCTTGGTTGATTAGATGGCTAGTTGGTTGATTGGTTGGTTGCCTGCTTACTTTGTTGGTTGCTTTGTTGGCGCCTTGGTTGATTAGATGGCTAGTTGGTTGATTGGTTGGTTGCCTGCTTACTTTGTTGGTTGCTTTGTTGGCGCCTTGGTTGATTAGCTGGCTAGTTGGTTGATTGTCAAATCCTCTGTAAGGCTGACTTCTAACTCTGATGTCCATTACATTAACGCTTAGTTGGTCAGAGTCCTGGAAACAAGATTGTATCTTTCGGTGTGAGAAAGATTTATCTCTCGGTGTGAGGTCGGTGTAAACTTTCCTTCAAATCTGATACCGAAGTATCATCTCCACGGGACAAGTACTGCAGAACTAATCTTCCCCTCTCTAAACTCAGAAACAGCGGGATGTGCCAGCCCGGTACTGTAACTTCCCATCCGAGGAGAGGCATATACGATGCAACCAGGTCATGGTTCAGTACAGCGAGTGGTTCGGCATTAGGTCAAAGTTTAATCATGTTTTCTCCAGGGGTTTGAGGATTTCATTGTCGGCAGATAGAAACCCAATGTCCAAAAGAAAAGTCTAACAATAAATATGATACAATACGGTTCTAGTAAGACCTATGTATATTTTGTTTTTGTGCGCACTCGCTTTGACCTCAAGCGTCGTCCATACACGGTACTTTTAGTAGTACTGGGCTGAATTTTGCGTGTGTAATAGCTTCCCATATTACCAGTGTCACTCACCATAAGACGAATCCACTTCTACTTCTGAGGTACATATAATTTACGTCCCCAAATCGACGAGGAGAAGTCAACATTTTGTCCAACTTTCCGGTGTGGGCGTTGAACCCCCTACCTCAGCATCAGCACACCGGGTGTTTTAAAAACATGCACTCTTGTCAATTCAATGTGTATTTTATCGGTGTCTATTGGCAAGCAAAATGTGATACTGACTGAACAAGATACTTCTGTAAGATCAGACTCCATGAACATGCAGCAGAAGATCAGAAACGGCAGTCCCCGTGCTGAATGGATAGACAGCATTCGAAAGTCAGGCCTCACATCACTCACCTGGGTGTACGCACAGGGACACGCCGGCGTAAAGGGCAATGACCACGTGGACCGCCTGGCAAACAATGCAGCAATACAAGCGGGAAGAAGCATGGGCAGGGCCGATATCGTTATCGCAGTACGGATTTAGCTGACGCATACCGACAAGTGCCGGACTCCGTGGCCTAAACCCTTGCGAATGCGATTCGTGAGCCGTTTACCAGGCGTTCAAAACACAGCGACGACCGATTTGGCAGCAGACCTTGTCGCGCTGGGGTTTTAACGTGTTGGTATAAGAGCCGGTCGTTCATAAAGCAATGACAAACTACTGAACGTAAAACTTGCCAAGACATCAACAGCAGCAGTAAAATGCTGGTATTGACAGCGATGTCCTGTAAATAGTATGTGCTAAATATATACCGGCAAGTGCCTGGCGCTTACATGACCTAACAGCGAAGCCTGGCTACACATTTTGTTTAGCTTTGAAATCGCGTGTAGTCAACACTCGTGCTGCTAGTAGTTGATACATTGAGTTGATTTTGCTTGACGGTTAGCCTTCCTTATTACCACCAGTCCGTCGCCAGTTGGCCCATCCACTAAAACCTCGGAAGTACTTGTAATTTAGGTCCCCATGTACAGAACGAGAAGTCAACATTTAGCCCAAGTGGCCGGAGTGTGTTACAACCAACTCCTCATGGAGAAAAGGGAGCTACTGCGGCATAATAGCTAGACGTTCGCCTGTCGGCGCGGTGTTCATGGGTTCGATTAGCATCGAAATAGATTTTTAAACAAGTTAATGACCTGGGCAGTAGCGGGTTACGTCCTATTTGATTATATTTTCTGGATTGACCTTGCTGGATTGACCCCAATCCAGCTGGATTAGGGTTAGGGTTAGGGGTTAGGGTTAGGGGTTAGGGTTAGGGTTAGGGGTTAGGGTTAGGGGGTTAGGGTTAGGGGTTAGGGTTAGGGTTAGGGTTAGGGGTTAGGGGTTAGGGTTAGGGTTTTTGTCTTCTCCTAATTATACTTTCTGGATTGACCTCGCTGGATTGCCCCCAATCCAGCTCGGGACCAGGGCGGGTTGGGTAGGGTAGGTAACTGGGTCATATGTAAGGGGCGATACATCTAATAAAAGACATGTTTTTCTAAGGGCAGATAACTGAGATTGTGTATAATATTTTAACTAATTTTTAAAAATACAATAAAAAATAAAAGACAATCAGAGGCGCGCGGCGGCGGGCGCAGGAGCAAGCGCGGCCGATCGGTCGCGTAGAGCGGTCGGGGTCTAACCCAGTAAAACAGTTGTCTTGTAGTAACCACTTGGCCAGTCATCGAGAACTGCCTACTAGTCCGGTCATTAACGAGTGCAAGTGGTGGGGCTAGGTGGGGTCGAACCCTCGAGCCGCGTCGGGTGTGATATGAAAATTGTAATAAGTAAAAGGGGTAATTATGGCATGTTTATGACCTGTAGTGTGACGTACTGGCTTATACACGATCGTCATGTAGGTTACACTTCTTCAAATGAAAACCTTTAAAAAGTAAAGACTGCCAGTATTTACGGTTGTAAGGGGTCTGGCTTCGTGGTATTCGTTGTTAAGGGGTGGTTGAGTAGCCGAGTAGTTAGATAACGGCTTCGAAACACTACCATCATATTGGTTACAACTCTTCAAATAGAAACCTTAAAACAATAACGATGGCCTGTAGTAACGGTTGTAGTGGGTGTGGTTTTGTGTTATTCGTTGTTAAGGAGTGGGTGAATGGAGAAGTAGCTAAAGAAGTGCTTCTGGACATTTCAAAGAGGTGGGCGAGTGGCGAAGCGGCTAAATGAATGCGTCGGTTCCTTGCTAAGAGACAGAGGAGCTGCTAGATAAAGGCTCCAGGTCGTTGTCAAGGGGTTGGTGAGTGTAGAAATAGCTAGATAACTGCTTCTGATCCTTGTTAAGAGGTGGGAGAGGGATGGTGTGGTTAGATAATTACGCCCGTTCCTTGGTAAGAGCCAGGGTGATCGAGTGGAGAAGTGGGTAAATATTTGCATGGAGGTCTACCACCGACACATTCAATGCATAATGGCGGCGTCGGTAGTCAGAAGACCAAGGATATTTTCATTATATGTCTATTGTAAAGTGGTCGACTGTTTATTATAACGTTGGTTACTATTATCTGTAGTGGATGGGACTTAAATACTATCATAATACCGTTTACAGCTCTTCAAATGAAAACTTTGAAAGTGTAAAGATGGCCGATGGTTATAGTGGGTATGACTTTGTGATATTCATTGTTAAGGGGTGGAGTGAGTGGGTGAGTAATTAGATAAACGCTTCCGACCACTAGCAGCGGTTTCGAATCCCAGTGGGGCGGTCTAGTGGTAGAAGAAATATTGATAATATTTGGTTACTTAGTTGAGATGTCGAGCTCTGGTGTTATTAACCCGGCTATGTTTAGAATAGGAGAGGTGGTGTGCTGGTTGCGGAGTATGTTTAGGTGGTACCCCAGACACTGTGGAAGTGACAGGTTCGAATCTCGGTACTTTGTCGTTGGTAAAATTGCCAGTCACCAACATGTGGGTCTCTAGTTGATCATAAGGGTTAGGGTCGCTTTGTCCGGCCTTGTCGCCGTAGCCACAAGTCCCCACCGGTGATGAAAAACACAGGCACCAGATTTCACCATTGTACCTACGAGTTACAAAATATAACCTAACTTAAAAATCAAAATATGATATACCCAATACCATAACAGGTGTTGCAAAAAAAAAAATCAATGCTTATTCCCATAACGGCTAATCCAGGGGATTATCGTCAGAGTAATGACCAAGTCGGGTTATTGATATTTCTGATATTTCCGCTATTGCAAATAGTTCGCGATATTAATAAAGGTTCATAACAAGGTTGGAAGAGGATTAAGGGATTAACGCCTATTGTCGGGACATCCAATAAAAATCAATAACACTACCCTCGATTTTTCTCATAATTGCCGATTGGAGATTATGGGCTAGGTGTATGTGTCCTTATTTAGTTAAAACAGGTGGTATGAGTAGGAGATATCACAAACAGTGTCAGCATGTGCCACTCTGATCTTAAATATCAGTAGTTCGTTATTCTTATGACATTGAAAATGCTCGTGGTGTGAAGACGGATGGTGTACTATGTTATTGGGCGTTGTATATAGATTAACCAGTATGTGAAGTTGATAAGGTCACCCCTTTCAGCGCATCGTAGCTGTGTTGTGAATTGTCGCCTATTACATCCGGGTGTACAAATAACCAAAAATATTTCACATCAATTCAGACATGCCTCTATATAGCTGCACTGCGAACATGGCTAGAGTCTACTTTAGGAAAGTATCGTGTATCTGTGTATACGGGTTTACCACTGCTTATAGATGTGTGCAGTATTATTGGAAAGCGGCCGTTATGTCTACATTATCAAAGTATGTTGCCTTACAGAGCTGGTATAGTGTCTATGTGTCTGCTTTGCTGCCTTGTAGTATTTGGAGGGAATTTCATGCGGGTGCCTAGTGAACTTTTTAAAAACGATGTCTCTCTATGCACAATGCAACTGGCATTAGAGGCATTTTCAACTTGTCTGCTCACTGACCTCGCTTCACAGTCACACTAAAGTACGGGTTCTATGTAGTACTTAAACACTCCTTTTATTTCTCATTACAGTTGACAACTTTATATTAGTCAGTATGTATTCCAACTTTCAAAAGGCAACCTTCATCACAACGATTCTTGTTCTAACGCTTTTAAAGCCACCTCATATCAGACATTGTTGTCTTTCCTTGTAGGTTCACGGCTACTGCTTCAGCGTTTCAAGCTCCATACCTCTACTCGTATGTATTAGTGTGGTAGAAGTAAACCAACAGCTCACAAGATAGACATGTATTACCACAATGTATATGGACCTGTGGGAAACGGTTACATCCGGGCAAAGAGGGCGTTGTATCTGTCACATGCGTATGGATACAGCCGAGACACGTCGTTAAGAGGGATACTACAGGGGGAAAATGGTGTTCTGTTGGCGAACGAACCAGGGGACCTAACTCGTGATGACCACCATGTACGGGAGTGATTCTTCCCCCTCGTCAGCAGGGCGTCGGAAGTGTAAAATGGTCTCCCTTCTCTAGCGTTTATATGTCCGAGGCGTCCTAAGGTCAACAAGTAACAGCAAAGAACACGAAACTACTAATACCGAGGTCTCTATACACCACAAGGCACTTTCGAATATAGTATACACAACTATAATCAAGTCATCACAGTGTTCGACTAACCCTTTCTCATAGACATAGAGGAGAGATGTGAGCACCGAGGCCAGTTGGGGCAGGTGTACATTTTACTTAACAGCAATCGGGTCATACACCGCCGAGTGTTTAGCTATTTTTATCATAATAATATTACCCGTGAACACAACAAGCTTCCCTGGATCAATCTCAAATGTGAAAAAATGTTGGGCAAGTAGGAAATCATGTTAGCCAAATAGGAAAAATATCGATCATACTTATAGATGTCTCGTCCAAACTTATAAAATGTATGAACATTTGTTAGCCAAAGGTGAAAAATAGTAGCCAAGTAAAGAAATATTGCATGCAAACTTTTAAAATGTATGAAAATTTGTTAGCCAAAGGTGAAAACTGTTGACAAGTAAAGAAACTTCTCGACAAAACCCATAAAAAGTAGGAAACTTTGTTAACTAAATGTGAAAAAATATTGTCCAACATGTTTCAACTAATCTTATAAATATGTCGCCCAAACTTATGAACATTAGGAAAATATGTTAACCAAATGGGAAAAATATTGACCAAGTAAAGACATATCTCAACCATACTTATGAAAAGGAGAAAAATGTGTTAACCTAACGGGAAAAACATTTGCGAAGTGAAGAAATATCTCATCTATTCTTATAAAAATTAGGAAAATGTGTTAACCTAATGAGAAAAATATTACCCAAGTGAAGAAAAATTTATACAAAACTTATAAACCTTAGGAAAATGTGTTAACCTAATGCGAAAAATATTGCCCAAGTGAAGAAACAATTTACACAAAACTTATAAAACTTAGGAAAATTTGTTAACTAAATGTGAAAAAATATTGTCCAAGTAAAGACATGTTTCAACTAGTCTTATAAACATGTCGCCTAAACTTATGAACATTAGGAATATGTGTTATCCAAAAGGGAAAAATATTGACCAAGTGAAGAAATATCTCAACCATACTTATGAAAAGGAGAAAAATGTGTTAACCTAACGGGAAAAACATTGGCGAAGTGAAGAAATATCTCAGCCATTCTTATAAAAAGGATAAAAATGTGTTAACCTAACGGGAAAAACATTGGCGGGGTGAAGAAATATCTCAGCCATTCTTATAAAAATTAGGAAAATATGTTAACCTAATGAGAAATATATTGCCCAAGTGAAGAAAAATTTACACAAAACTTATAAAACTTAGGAAAATGTGTTAACCTAATGAGAAAAATATTACCCAAGTGAAGAAAAATTTACACAAAACTTATAAACCTTAGGAAAATGTGTTAACCTAATGAGAAAAATATTGCCCAAGTAAAGAAAAAACTTACACAAAACTTATAAAACTTAGGAAAATGTGTTAACCTGATGAGAAAATATCGCCCAAGTGAAGAAAACAAAAATACACAAAACTTATACAAATTAGGAAAATTTGTTAACCTAATGAGAAAAATATTGACCAGGTAAAGAAACTTTACACAAAACGTCTGAAAAGTAGGAACATTTGTTAACCAAAAGGGAAAAAATATGGGCTAAACTATGAAATATGTTGACTGAAGTAAGAAAATGTGTTAACCAAATGGGGCAAAATGTTGGCCAAAACATGAAACATCTAGACCAAATTTATAAATATCTCGTGTAAACTTATAAAAAAGTAGGAACAAATATTGCTTCTGTAGTTATGTCAAACGTGTCTTGAACTTTTATCTGAACAGACATTTCACAAGACATAATCATCAACGTCAACACTTTCCCTCTTTTACATTACCGAAATCTTCAACTTATCAGTCCAGAGTATCCACTAAAGATGCACTCATACATACTAATCACACAGCTCATCACACTCTTGGTTCTTTCTTTTCTAGCACAAAATGCCTATGTCTTTCATAGATAGCTTCACAACTTTTCCATGTCGCACCACTAAGAACTCCAAACCTTCGTTGCACATGAGCTCTAATGAAACAGTCATAACAACATTTATGGCAATGCAATCTGTGGCTCCACCTGTGATAGTTTTAATATCATCTGAGTATTCGTCACCAAAGATCCACTTCCCATGGCTGACATCTTCAACTTTCTATACCACAATGTCTGCTACACTAACCTTCCATTGGGCCATCTTTCAACAATACAAAGAGTGTTCTCGAAGTCTAGCTAACATAACATTGCTTACTTTGTCCACCTCTATCACACTTTGTCATTTCAAAGCTGCAATAGCGGCAAGTCTGCAACCAACCAACAGTGTCTGTTATGAAGTCTACCTTTCTGAAAGCCACGTCTGTCTTAATGAGCTCTTGAATACCCTCTACTACAATTTCTAACCGACTTTCAACGTTTCATACCAAATAACATTAACATTCTCTTTGATTACAGAACAGCTGATTTTCTGCTGACTAGGCAGATTTTCCAACCTCGTGGAGATAAATCATATGCCCCTTAACCTACTAGGCGCTATTCTAGACAACGAATATGATCATCGACCAGCACCCCTAGGCAGAACTTGAAAAAACAACAGGGCTTGGGTTATTGAGACGAATGAGTTGCATTCCTTGGACTACCAGAGTGACATCAAACACAACAAACGCTTTCTTACTAATCCTAACCCTAAGTATACATCATCTAATCCTAACCCTAACCCTAACTATACATCAACTAACCCTAACCCTAACTATACAACAAACTCTTTCTTAAGAGACATAGATACAAACCAGTGTTAGAAATGAAAAAGTTAAATTTATGTGATTAAATTTTAATTAAAATTTAAAACTAATAAATCGCACTTTTATTGCGCAAGATGTAAGCTTGATATATGTCCTATACCTAACCTATACCTATACTTACCCTATATCTGTATATTAAGTGAAGCGCGCAATAAAAGTGCGATTTATTAGTTTTAAATTTTAATTAAAATTTAATCACATAAATTTAACTTTTTCATTTCTAACACTGGTTTGTATCTATGTCTCTTAAGAAAGAGTTTGTTGTATAGTTAGGGTTAGGGTTAGTTGATGTATAGTTAGGGTTAGGGTTAGGATTAGATGATGTATACTTAGGGTTAGGGTTAGTAAGAAAGCGTTTGTTGTGTTTGATGTCACTCTGGTAGTCCAAGGAATGCAACTCATTCGTCTCAATAACCCAAGCTCTGTTGTTTTTTCAAGTTCTGCCTAGGGGTGCTGGTCGATGATCATATTCGTTGTCTAGAATAGCGCCTAGTAGGTTAAGGGGCATATGATTTATCTCCACGAGGTTGGAAAATCTGCCTAGTCAGCAGAAAATCAGCTGTTCTGTAATCAAATAGAATGTTAATGTTATTTGGTATGAAACGTTGAAAGTCGGTTAGAAATTGTGGTAGAGGGTATTCAAGAGCTCATTAAGACAGACGTGGCTTTCAGAAAGGTAGACTTCATAACAGACACTGTTGGTTGGTTGCAGACTTGCCGCTATTGCAGCTTTGAAATGACAAAGTGTGATAGAGGTGGACAAAGTAAGCAATGTTATGTTAGCTAGACTTCGAGAACACTCTTTGTATTGTTGAAAGATGGCCCAATGGAAGGTTAGTGTAGCAGACATTGTGGTATAGAAAGTTGAAGATGTCAGCCATGGGAAGTGGATCTTTGCTGACGAATACTCAGATGATATTAAAACTATCACAGGTGGAGCCACAGATTGCATTGCCATAAATGTTGTTATGACTGTTTCATTAGAGCTCATGTGCAACGAAGGTTTGGAGTTCTTAGTGGTGCGACATGGAAAAGTTGTGAAGCTATCTATGAAAGACATAGGAATTTTGTGCTAGAAAAGAAAGAACCAAGAGTGTGATGAGCTGTGTGATTAGTATGTATGAGTGCTTCTTTAGTGGATACTCTGGACTGATAAGTTGAAGCTTTCGGTAATGTAAAAGAGGGAAAGTGTTGACGTTGATGATTATGTCTTGTGAAATGTCTGTTCAGATAAAAGTTCAAGACACGTTTGACATAACTACAGAAGCAATATTTGTTCCTACTTTTTTATAAGTTTACACGAGATATTTATAAATTTGGTCTAGATGTTTCATGTTTTGGCCAACATTTTGCCCCATTTGGTTAACACATTTTCATACTTCGGTCAACATATTTCATAGTTTAGCCCATATTTTTTTCCCTTTTGGTTAACAAATGTTCCTACTTTTCAGACGTTTTGTGTAAAGTTTCTTTACTTGGTCAATATTTTTCTCATTAGGTTAACAAATTTTCCTAATTTGTATAAGTTTTGTGTATTTTTGTTTTCTTCACTTGGGCGATATTTTTCTCATCAGTTTAACACATTTTCCTAAGTTTTATAAGTTTTGTGTAAGTTTTTTCTTTACTTGGGCAATATTTTTCTCATTAGGTTAACACATTTTCCTAAGGTTTATAAGTTTTGTGTAAATTTTTCTTCACTTGGGTAATATTTTTCTCATTAGGTTAACACATTTTCCTAAGTTTTATAAGTTTTGTGTAAATTTTTCTTCACTTGGGCAATATATTTCTCATTAGGTTAACATATTTTCCTAATTTTTATAAGAATGGCTGAGATATTTCTTCACCCCGCCAATGTTTTTCCCGTTAGGTTAACACATTTTTATCCTTTTTATAAGAATGGCTGAGATATTTCTTCACTTCGCCAATGTTTTTCCCGTTAGGTTAACACATTTTTCTCCTTTTCATAAGTATGGTTGAGATATTTCTTGACTTGGTCAATATTTTTCCCTTTTTGATAACACATATTCCTAATGTTCATAAGTTTGGGCGACATGTTTATAAGACTAGTTGAAACATGTCTTTACTTGGACAATATTTTTTCACATTTAGTTAACAAATTTTCCTAAGTTTTATAAGTTTTGTGTAAATTGTTTCTTCACTTGGGCAATATTTTTCGCATTAGGTTAACACATTTTCCTAAGGTTTATAAGTTTTGTATAAATTTTTCTTCACTTGGGTAATATTTTTCTCATTAGGTTAACACATTTTCCTAATTTTTATAAGAATAGATGAGATATTTCTTCACTTCGCCAATGTTTTTCCCGTTAGGTTAACACATTTTTCTCCTTTTCATAAGTATGGTTGAGATATGTCTTTACTTGGTCAATATTTTTCCCATTTGGTTAACATATTTTCCTAATGTTCATAAGTTTGGGCGACATATTTATAAGATTAGTTGAAACATGTTGGACAATATTTTTTCACATTTAGTTAACAAAGTTTCCTACTTTTTATGAGTTTAGTCGAGAAGTTTCTTTACTTGTCAACAGTTTTCACCTTTGGCTAACAAATTTTCATACATTTTAAAAGTTTGCATGCAATATTTCTTTACTTGGCTACTATTTTTCACCTTTGGCTAACAAATGTTCATACATTTTATAAGTTTGGACGAGACATCTATAAGTATGATCGATATTTTTCCTATTTGGCTAACATGATTTCCTACTTGCCCAACATTTTTTCACATTTGAGATTGATCCAGGGAAGCTTGTGTTCACGGGTAATATTATATGATAAAAATAGCTAAACACTCGGCGGTGTATGACCCGATTGCTGTTAAGTAAAAGGTACACCTGCCCCAACTGGCCTCGGTGCTCACATCTCTCCTCTATGTCTATGAGAAAGGGTTAGTCGAACACTGTGATGACTTGATTATAGTTGTGTATACTATATTCGAAAGTGCCTTGTGGTGTATAGAGACCTCGGTATTAGTAGTTTCGTGTTCTTTGCTGTTACTTGTTGACCTTAGGACGCCTCGGACATATAAACGCTAGAGAAGGGAGATCATTTTACACTTCCGACGCCCTGCTGACGAGGGGGAAGAATCACTCCCGTACATGGGGGTCATCACGAGTTAGGTCCCCTGGTTCGATCGCCAACAGAACACCATTTTCCCCCTGTAGTATCCCTCTTAACGACGTGTCTCGGCTGTATCCATACGCATGTGACAGATACAACGCCCTCTTTGCCCGGATGTAACCGTTTCCCACAGGTCCATATAGATTGTGGTAATACATGTCTATCTTGTGAGCTGTTGGTTTACTTCTACCACACTAATACATACGAGTAGAGGTATGGAGCTTGAAACGCTGAAGCAGTAGCCGTGAACCTACAAGGAAAGACAACAATGTCTGATATGAGGTGGCTTTAAAGCGTTAGAACAAGAATCGTTGTGATGAATGTTGCCTTTTGAAAGTTGGAATACATACTGACTAATATAAAGTTGTCAACTGTAATGAGAAATAAAAGGAGTGTTTAAGTACTACATAGAACCCGTACTTTAGTGTGACTGTGAAGCGAGGTCAGTGAGCAGACAAGTTGAAAATGCCTCTAATGCCAGTTGCATTATGCATAGAGAGACATCGTTTTTAAAAAGTTCACTAGGCACCCGCATGAAATTCCCTCCAAATACTACAAGGCAGCAAAGCAGACACATAGACACTATACCAGCTCTGTAAGGCAACATACTTTGATAATGTAGACATAACGGCCGCTTTCCAATAATACTGCACACATCTATAAGCAGTGGTAAACCCGTATACACAGATACACGATACTTTCCTAAAGTAGACTCTAGCCATGTTCGCAGTGCAGCTATATAGAGGCATGTCTGAGTTGATGTGAAATATTTTTGGTTATTTGTACACCCGGATGTAATAGGCGACAATTCACAACACAGCTACGATGCGCTGAAAGGGGTGACCTTATCAACTTCACATACTGGTTAATCTATATACAACGCCCAATAACATAGTACACCATCCGTCTTCACACCACGAGCATTTTCAATGTCATAAGAATAACGAACTACTGATATTTAAGATCAGAGTGGCACATGCTGACACTGTTTGTGATATCTCCTACTCATACCACCTGTTTTAACTAAATAAGGACACATACACCTAGCCCATAATCTCCAATCGGCAATTATGAGAATAATCGAGGGTAGTGTTATTGATTTTTATTGGATGTCCCGACAATAGGCGTTAATCCCTTAATCCTCTTCCAACCTTGTTATGAACCTTTATTAATATCGCGAACTATTTGCAATAGCGGAAATATCAGAAATATCAATAACCCGACTTGGTCATTACTCTGACGATAATCCCCTGGATTAGCCGTTATGGGAATAAGCATTGATTTTTTTTTTTGCAACACCTGTTATGGTCACAGGTTAATGATGTTAATGATGGTTAATGATGTGATGAGAACTTAGTGCTGCATTAGTTAACATACATTCAATAGGTGATATGACATTTTCAATGATGACATTTGGTGGTGATGTCGTGTTATCATCAATACATAGTGATGTTATGTCATGGTTATGAGGTTTGTCATTCACCTCAGGTAAGTTTCCTATGATTATATCACACACTGGGTTCGTAAGTGCGGCGCACTTTACTTTCCCGGTGAGGAAAGGTGTTTCAATGTATGCCCATGCTAATGGATATTTCTCAATATTGCCTGAAAATGTTCTACATGTAATGTGCCTGCCTGTATAGTCTGTAGGCGTTATGAATGTTGTTTTCAGGCCAATAAGTGTACTTCCGGTGTCGCGAAGTACTGTAGCAAACTTGCCATTAACATACCCGTGAAGGATGTCTAATCTGCCTTTTGAGTCTATTACCAAGTTAGCTTCCTCATTGGCAATAGGGATGGCGTGCCCGCATGTTAAGATACCATCTTCATAGAAGGTGTTACAGACAGTGCATTTGTTAGCACTAAATACATCACAAGCTTGTGCTGCATTCACAGGATGTTTCTCTGGACTTTCGTCTTCTGACGCTGAGCTATCGAACAAGGCGGCATTGGCTTTGTTGGTCATATGCCTGCCTCTACAATCCATGCGATGGTGCCCGTAAGCCTTGCAGAGAAAACATTTACGTAAACTTTTGAACGATTTACGTTCTTTGTCTTGTTTGTTTACCATATTTTGCAAGTATGTTTGGTACCCTGGGTTTTTATCGCACATCTCGTTCAAATGGTGAGAAAATTTACAGTGAATGCAATGTCTAAATTTCTCAGAGGTAGGCCTGTTTGGTTTTTGCCTACTATAGTTTTTCTCATAGTTGGCCGCTGCTACCCAGTTACTGTCAGTAGCTTCAGTGGCAAAGCACTGTTTGTTGGCCGTGTAATAGGCCGACCCACGTCTTTCAATTTCTTCCACACTTGTGCATTCATTCTCCTGTAAGAACTTAGAAAAAGATGATGGGATAGAAGAAATGATTTTATCTCGAATGATGAGATCTTCTAATCTATCATAACATTTGTTAATTTTGGCTGCTGAAGTCCATTTGCTGAAAACATCTCGGACTAAACAGAGGTAGTCAGAGAACGTTTGAGTTGATTTTGGACTCAATTTACTGAATTGTTCTCTGTAACCTGCCTCGTCTAACATGAAATGTGCCATTATCTTAGATTTAATATAATGGTACTCTTTTCTGAGGTCTTTGGGGATGGTTTCAATGACTTTAAGAGGTTCCCCAGATAGACTCCTCATATATAGAATATTCCATTCAGAAAGTGGAACTTGGTAATGTTCCATTAAAGTCTCAAAATTTTGGGTAAAGGCTGCTATGCAGTCACCCGAGGTATAGTTACGTACGATACCTTGATACTTCTTATACTGGTTTTCTTTTTCCAGTCTTTCAGATTTCTTTGACTCTTTATTCATCGCAGTCTCAGTGTCAAGTTGTTTCATTTTCAACTGTAACTCTAGTTCTTCTCTCTTACTCTGAGCTGCTATTTCTGCTTTCTTAAGTTCACTGTCTATCTCAGCTTGCTTTGTCTTTGCAGCCATTTCTACTTCGGCTTGCTTTAATGCTGTTTCAATCTCTGCCTGTTTTAAGGCTGTTTCTGCCTCTGCTTGCTTGGCAGCCATTTCTGCTTGTTTTAGAGCTCTTTCTGCTGCTCTATCTTCGCGCTCACAGTATTCAGCGTATTTCTTCTCACTCCATTGTGTTAATTCATCACCTGTTAGACGTAATTTAATACCCATATCGATGAAATCAAATAATGACGACATGATGGAGAAAATACGTCAATGAAAATCAACCACACAAAATATGTTATAAATGGTTAGTAGTAAACAATTTACAATTGATTTTACTATACGATGCGTGCCCACTATTGCATACGTAAAGTTAAAGTATAGAAAAATATACTCAAGTGCCCTGGATACGGTGAAGAATGGTTGGACAATCGGGCTAGAAAACTGTAGGGTCGTACTTCGGAACCACTAATGACCTCTACGGCAAGGTTATGGATGGTACGGAAAAACCTGCTTTGTTTTTGGAGAAAAATAAGTTAGCGTCTATTTGTTGGTGTGTGCCTGCAAGTCACTAAGTGTTGATTAGGTTTGGATGGCGTCGAGTATAATTGTATGTCGTAAGTTTGTCCGTCAACAGTGTTTTTCTCAACAGAAGTTACACTCTTTCCAAAACTCTTTGCGTTCCACAAACTCAATGCACAAAGACAATCTATCTGTATCTGAACACTCAATAACATTGATGACACATCACTTACATCAAGATGACATTCAGTAAGGACATAGACATCAAGTTTACAAGATGGCGACAAGGTCAAAATGGCGACAAAATCACAATGTCGACAAGGTCAAACGGTGACAAGTTTCACAAATCACAAATGTTTTACACGCTTACAGGATCAAACAATATGTACTGTACATTTACTAATGGTTTTACACATATTTAAACAATGTAGTAATGGATCACAATGAGACTTTTACGATCACATTTACATAACTATAACCTTGACAAATTTTACAAGTTCAAGAATTATAGTTTTAAATCGTTAATGACGTATGGTTTAAACAAAGACGAGCAACACACGTCTACATATATTAGGTTCTTAAACAAGGACGAGCAACCCACGTCCACACATGTCAGGATCTTAGAATTGGCTCGTTTAGCTAACACGTGTGAGACAGTACAAGTATAACGTGATTCGACGTAAGACTCAACGACACAACGTTCTATGGATTTATTGCCATATTAAATACAGAACGATGATTACAACAATATACAATATATAACTCACGACGCTCACAACCACAATACAGCTCACAAGTCTGACGCTCAAGATGACAGTCGTTCGGCTTTCAACCACAGAGATCCACACAAACGCCTTGCTTTCACCGCACACGTCCTTCCAGTCTCAGGTCCCAGCTCGGTCTGTCGCTAGCGCGCAACTTGCTGACCGCCTCTAGTGGCGTCACGTGGCATGCGTGCGTCTTGTCGTCAGCCTGACCGCTGGTCGCGTGTCAGGTAACAATCTTGCCAGCCGACAATTCTTGTCCGCCGGGTGTCGTAACGATGTTGCTGCATAGCTATCCCATGTTAGGCTCTGACAATTGGGTATATCATATTTTGATTTTTAAGTTAGGTTATATTTTGTAACTCGTAGGTACAATGGTGAAATCTGGTGCCTGTGTTTTTCATCACCGGTGGGGACTTGTGGCTACGGCGACAAGGCCGGACAAAGCGACCCTAACCCTTATGATCAACTAGAGACCCACATGTTGGTGACTGGCAATTTTACCAACGACAAAGTACCGAGATTCGAACCTGTCACTTCCACAGTGTCTGGGGTACCACCTAAACATACTCCGCAACCAGCACACCACCTCTCCTATTCTAAACATAGCCGGGTTAATAACACCAGAGCTCGACATCTCAACTAAGTAACCAAATATTATCAATATTTCTTCTACCACTAGACCGCCCCACTGGGATTCAAAACCGCTGCTAGTGGTCGGAAGCGTTTATCTAATTACTCACCCACTCACTCCACCCCTTAACAATGAATATCACAAAGTCATACCCACTATAACCATCGGCCATCTTTACACTTTCAAAGTTTTCATTTGAAGAGCTGTAAACGGTATTATGATAGTATTTAAGTCCCATCCACTACAGATAATAGTAACCAACGTTATAATAAACAGTCGACCACTTTACAATAGACATATAATGAAAATATCCTTGGTCTTCTGACTACCGACGCCGCCATTATGCATTGAATGTGTCGGTGGTAGACCTCCATGCAAATATTTACCCACTTATCCACTCGATCACCCTGGCTCTTACCAAGGAACGGGCGTAATTATCTAACCACACCATCCCTCTCCCACCTCTTAACAAGGATCAGAAGCAGTTATCTAGCTATTTCTACACTCACCAACCCCTTGACAACGACCTGGAGCCTTTATCTAGCAGCTCCTCTGTCTCTTAGCAAGGAACCGATGCATTCATTTAGCCGCTTCGCCACTCGCCCACCTCTTTGAAATGTCCAGAAGCACTTCTTAAGTTACTTCTCCATTCACCCACTCCTTAACAACGAATAACACAAAACCACACCCATTACAACCGTTACTACCGGCCATCGTTATTGTTTCAAGGTTTTTATTTGAAGAGTTGTAACCAATATGATGGTAGTGTTTCGAAGCCGTTATCTAACTACTCGGCTACTCAACCACCCCTTAACAACGAATACCACGAAGCCAGACCCCTTACAACCGTAAATACTGGCAGTCTTTACTTTTTAAAGGTTTTCATTTGAAGAAGTGTAACCTACATGACGATAGTGTATAAGCCAGTACGTCACACTACAGGTCATAAACATGCCATAATTACCCCTTTTACTTATTACAATTTTCATATCACACCCGACGCGGCTCGAGGGTTCGACCCCACCTAGCCCCACCACTTGCACTCGTTAATGACCGGACTAGTAGGCAGTTCTCGATGACTGGCCAAGTGGTTACTACAAGACAACTGTTTTACTGGGTTAGACCCCGACCGCTCTACGCGAACGATCGGCCGCGCTTGCTCCTGCGCCCGCCGCCGCGCGCCTCTGATTGTCTTTTATTTTTTATTGTATTTTTTAAAATTAGTTAAAATATTATACACAATCTCAGTTATCTGCCCTTAGAAAAACATGTCTTTTATTAGATGTATCGCCCCTTACATATGACCCAGTTACCTACCCTACCCAACCCGCCCTGGTCCCGAGCTGGATTGGGGGCAATCCAGCGAGGTCAATCCAGAAAGTATAATTAGGAGAAGACAAAAACCCTAACCCTAACCCCTAACCCCTAACCCTAACCCTAACCCCTAACCCTAACCCCTAACCCTAACCCTAACCCCTAACCCTAACCCCTAACCCTAACCCTAACCCCTAACCCTAACCCCTAACCCTAACCCTAATCCAGCTGGATTGGGGTCAATCCAGCAAGGTCAATCCAGAAAATATAATCAAATAGGACGTAACCCACTACTCTGGGCTTCCATGTCAATCCAGTCTAAATGAGCAGTGGGAAATGTTTTGGAAAGTAAAAGCGGCCTGAATGAAACTGACCACATCACACACCGAGTGTCGATTGGTTTATACATTGTGTATTTTTAATGACTGTGCAGTGTTTGAAAGTATTGCCTGTCCAAGTTGTGTATACACCCTCTGTAAAATTCATGCAACTTATTAATGAACTAATACAATAACATACAATAATATAACATAATATAACATAATATAACATACCATACAATAACATAAAATATTATAACATACCGTACCATAATATAACATATCATAATGTACCATACCATAACATTTTTTTTTTGCATATCCTTTTTTACAGGACTTAGCTGTCAACACCAGCATCTTTCAGCTGTATGTTGATCTCTTGGCAAGATTACGCTCAGTAGTTTGCCATTGCTTTCTGAGCGGCCGCCTCAGTATCCCGCAAGTCACGAGCGGGGGTCGAACCGCCTCAGCTCTCGCTCCGCTACGAGACTCTGCGTGATAAACGGGATTACAGAGAGAAAGTGTTGTAACCCCACAGCCAGAGAGACCGGCATACCATAACATAACATATCATAATATACCATAACATAACATATTGTAATATACCATACCATAACATAATATAACATACCATAACATAACATAATATAACATACCATACCATAACATAACATATCATAATATACCGTACCATACAATACCATACCATATCATAACATAAGATATCATATCATATCATTACATAACATACCATAACATATAATATAATATAACATAACGTAACATACCATAACATATAACATAATATAACATACCATACAATAACATAAAATATCATAACATAACATATCATATCATACCATGACATAACATACCATAACATACAACATAATAAACCATACCATAACATAGCATACATAGCAGTTGTACTAGTTGCCTAGAAAGTCTGGTGAGAATCTCGCAATAAAAACAAAACACTGAGATACGGTTAGACACACTCAGTGATAAAGCAAAACGATGCACAAGTTATGAAAGTGCGACTGGCTGTTAGTTAATTGAGATAAATATTGGTTCCCAAATTGTTAATTTTCTACGCCATATTTTTTAAATGAAACAACTCACGTTTGATAAATAGTTTCATAGTTTCTTTTTTTTTAACTGATTAAGAAAAATAGCTTTAAGAATAGTTCTTTTCAGTACGTCATAGAGAATATCATTCTATGGAATTATATTTTTTTTAGAATATTGTTATAGTATATCATTATATAGAATATTCTTTTTAAATAAACTCTGCCCTGCACAGTTCACGGTGACTGCACTAGCCAGGAGGTGTTAATTCCTCAGGCTTAAGACCACCCCCCCCCCCCCCCATACACCGCAAGGTACTATATTGGCTGTAAATGACAGTTTTGACAGAATATCTTTCATTGAATGTCATTATATAGAATATTTTTTTTTAGACTATCACTATATAGAATATGTTTAAAGAATATCATATAGATTATTTTATTGAATGTCATTATATAGAATATCATTATATGGATTATTTTTATAGAGTATCATTATATAGATTATTTTTTTAAAATATAATTTCATTGTATATAACACATTTTATAGAATATCATTAGGCTATATAGAATATTTTTTATAGAATCTCATTGTGTACAATATTTTATAAACTATTTTATAGACTATCATTATATAGATTATTTTTTATATAATTTCACTGTATATAACACATTATATAGAATATCGTTATATAGAATATTTTTTATAGAATCTCATTATGTACAATATTTTATAAACTATTTTATAGACTATCATTATATAGAATCGGCGACTGTGGCTTCTGGGTATTAAATGCCGTTTTACAATTTCGATATACAGTGACTGAAGTCACCCACACGCTATTTGGGAGCAAATAGTTTTGCGTTGACATTTCAAAATGAGCGTCGCCCCCCCCCCCCCCAGAAAGCAATGGCAAACTACTGAAAATCAACTAGACAACCACAAATTGCCAAATATTGCTGGAGTTGATAGCCACGTCTTGTAAAGAACATGCAACAAGATAACTAACATTGCATATAACACCATTATATAGAACATTGTTACATAGAACAACATTACATAGAACAACATTACATAGAACAACATTACATAGAACAACATTACATAGAACAACATTACATAGAATATCTTTACATACACCACCATTACACAAAGTACCCATACATACATTATCAAGGATTATAGGGCATAAAATATCATTATACATATTCTCATTACATAAAATAAAATTACATAGAATATTATGTTTTGACAATTTAATGGAGTAAAATTACATTGAATATCTCTCATCACATCTCATCTCATCTCATCATGTTCCTCTTGTACCTTGCTGTGTCGAGGTGAAGTATAAACATCGTGAGAGTGCCCGATTATGGGCTTCATGTATCGATATTCCCATGGACTCTGCTATTCCCTCCGTCCAACGTTTACGTTGTCGGCCTCTTCCTCTGTTTCCATCTGGTCTGTACATCATTGCTTGTTGTGGTATGCTGTTCACTGGTAACCTACTTGCATGGCTAAACCATTTGACTTGATGCTTTCTAATAAAATCTAGTGCTGCTATAACCCCCATCTTAGTCCTGATTTCTTCTTTTCTGATCTTATCTCTTCTTGATACGTTGAGTATTCTTTTCAGGAACCTCATTTCTGTTGTGATTTTTCTTTTCTCTTTTTCTGTCATTGTCCAGGTTTGGCATTGGTAGCATAGAGTTGGTAGGAAGATTGTGTTGTAAAGTGCTTTCTTAGTAGTTATTGATACATGTTTGTTCTTTAGTATTGGTGCCATTTCATGCAATATCACTACATAAAATATTATTACATGGCATATCATTACATTAAATATCATTACATAGAAAACCATTAAATGGAATATCATTACATAAAGTATCATATCTTAACATTGAATATCATTACATAGAATATCATTACATGGCATATCATTACATTAAATATCATTACATAGAGTATCATATGTTAACATTGAATAGCATTACATTGAATATCATTGCATATAATATCATTACATGGCATATCATTACATTAAATATCATTACATAGAAAACCATTAAATGGAATATCATTACATAGAGTATCACATGTTAACATTGAATATCATTACATAGAATATCATTACATGGCATATCATTACATTAAATATCATTACATAGAAAACCATTAAATGGAATATCATTACATAGAGAATCATATGTTAACATTGAATATCATTACATAAAATGCCATTACATGGAATATCATTGCACAGAATTTCATTATACAGACTATTTTATCATTGTATAGAATACCATTGCAGAAAAACATATTATAACATAAATTATCATATCATGTAATGTCATAACATAGGAAATCGTTGAATATACTACATAGAAAATCATTACATAAAATACCATTACATGGTATGTCTTAACATAGTATATCATTTCAGAAAATCATATCATGACATAAATTATCGTTGCCTAAAATGTCGTAATATATAATACCATTGGATTTGCTACATTTAATATTATTTTATAAATTATCGTTACATATAATATCATAATATAGAATCACATTGAATATAGTACGAAGATTATCATTACCTTGAACACTCCCACAGGCGTGCGGCCGTACCCCTCCGCATTATTATGAGAACCCCTGGATTACACAACACATTTTGTGTCATTTTTTTTTTTTCACCCCTTGTGCCATATTCAAGGCAAGTACTTGTGCGACTTGTCAGTAGTCTGTTGACACGCCGATACGTACATTGACCTCAGGAGGGATAGCTGTGTGTTCTGACAGATGTGTATTTGATTTACTGGCTACAGAATCTAGTGAACCTATTTCTACAGGAATATCCGTTGTCTATATGCCTATTGTAAGTATCCCCCGGAATATGTGTATTTGTTGTGTCTAGAACTCCGGGTTGCCATTCCGGATACCTTGGTTCGAATCCTCGGTAAGGTGATAGATTTCTTTTCGGACGGGAGGAGCTGGGGGTGGGGAATTTGGAGGAGGGAGAAAACCCTCACCTGGAGAGTTCGAGGCGACTGCACTAGCCAGGCGGCCTTAATTCCTCAAGTTCAAGACTGATCCTTGTTCTACACCGCAAGTTATTATAATCAATAATGACAATATTGCCCGCTCCGTGTCGAAGAAGTTAAAGGCGCAGTTCGTAATCCCTCATACCCGCCTAATAACACAGCTGCCAGCGATTTGGCAGCAGATCGCTTTGCGTTGGGTTTTTTTTTTTTTTTATGTAGTGCTGTGAGTACCGGTCGTTCAGAAAGCAATGGCAAACTGCTGAACGTAAACTTGTCAAGAGATGACAGCAGCAAACAATACTGGTGTTGACAGCGACGTCCTGTAAAAGATATGCAACTATTTTATTTATTTATTTATATTTATTTATATAATGTCAAGAAGAGATAAGATCAGAAATGAAGAAATCAGGACTAAAGTGGGAGTTATAGCTGCACTAGATTTTATTAGAAGGCAGCAAGTCAAATGGTTTGGATATGCAAGTAGGTTACCAACTAACAGTATATCATAACAAGCAATGATGTACAGACCAGAGGGAAGCAGAGGAAGAGGCCGACCACATAAATGATTGACGCAGGGAATAACAGAGTCCATGGGAATATCGATATGATTTATATAATGATAATTTTATATAAGAGTATACACAAAGTATCAATACATAAATTATCAAGGATTATAGGGCATAAAATATCATTATACATATTCTCAATACATAATGAGAAATTATATAAATTGTTGTTTTGTTGTTTTTGTTATGCCCGAGACGCCTGCCTGCATTTATAACATGGGTACATGGAACTGTTCCTGGAAGTAAAGATGGTCTTATGATATTGGCTATGTCACCAATCGAGTGCCGATTCATCATCATCATCTTTCATTTTTGCAGTCAAGCGTCGTGGGGAGGAATAGTTGACGTTCCAGCGCCCGATGGGTGACACTGGACAGTGTCATTCCGTGTGATTGTACAATGTCTGTTATGTCCTCAATCAGCTTTCTTTTCGGGCGTCGTCTTGTTCTCGTAGCAGATCTTCTTTGGTGTAGCACCAGTGCCGGTAGTTGATGGTGTTGTTTCTAACGAGATGGTCGAACCATTTGATCGTCTGCCTTTCAATATATGATTGATCCATAACAATATGGCGATAGCTCAATATACCAAGTGCGCCTCAAGGTGGGTAAGAGGGTCGTTTACTTTATTTACTGAAACACGTAAACACAAACACATGTATAACACAGTAATGTTTATATAACACAATAATATTCGTATAACTAAATAACATGTATAACGCAATAACATATACAGAGTTAAGTGCGTGGAGCGACATTGTGAGCTGAGAATTTCTTGTGGGATGCTTTTACTTTTGACTTCGATTATTTGGATTATCAACTCCATGCTCAGAAACATGGCGGCTGGTCGGATGCTGAACTAGCTGTTTTATGTCTTATGCAGTAATATGTGTGCAACTGTTGGTTTTCTAGTGACTGTCGCTTCCATCGACGATGAACTATAATTTTAATGGCGGAATGTTGTATTAGCATTTTGGCAGCGGCCTTATGCGCCTATGCCTGTGCGCGCTTTTTGGTTTATCGGGACGGCTGTCTATTCAGTTTTTCACAAGGTACAGTGAAGAGCATTGTATGTGATATTCACTTGCACAGGAAGGGAATGTTACTGGGTTACCCATTACCATGAAGTTGGAACCACGACCAGCTACTAACAGCAGTGCGGATTTAACGTTAGAAATGAATGTTCTAAGTTTGGAGTTAAGTTTATCTTTTATTACGATACCACTGTGCTTCGAAAATAGTTAGGTATCCATGCTCTCCACATTCTATACTTGTGGATTTAGGTTTGTTAGGCCTGGCTAATGCTGGTCCATGCGAAGGGAGTCTGTTTGGTAGTGCCCGAAAGCAAATGTGTTCCTTCAGCAAATTACTGTAACCACATATACAGACTATGTCGTATTTCGTGGAAACAAACACAAATACAAAGGTTCTAGAAAACAAGGAATGAAAGAAATAATAAAAATGAGGTAAGTTAAATATTTCGGCTAAGCTAACAGACATAACACTCTAATAAACACCATACTGGAGGGTAAGGTTGAACGAACGAACGAACGAACGAACAGACTTTATTTTCAAAGGGTAACAAATTGGGCACGCAGGCCCGTCTTACATTCGGCCCTTCCATTCACTCATCTTTCTTTCATCAACAGTGCATAGGAAAAAACATTGTCACATGAATTTTGTAAACATAAACAATGCATATTACTATGTTATGAGACACATCCACCACCCACCCACACATCCCCCATTCACTCCAACTCCCCCACCCAACCACACACATAACCCACACACACATACATTCCCCCACCCATCCACCACATCCCTACACCTACACATCTCCCCACCCACACACACCTCTCACCCACCACACATCCCATCCACCCACACCCCAAGCACACATACATTCAATAACCCACACATCCCCCACCTACACACATCTCCCCATCCACTTATATATCCTCTACCCGTCCCATTACCCACCAACAATCACTCACCCACATATCCTCCTCCACCCACACACCTCCATCCACCCAGCCAAACACACATTCCTCAACCACACACATATATCCCCGTCAACTCACAAATTCCGCACCCACCCACATAATCTCCCATCTCCCCCAGTCCACTCACAGATCCCGAGCCCACACCTACAAACATCCCCCACCATCTCCTAACCTGCACACACTCACCCACCCACATATCCTCTACACACCCACACATCCTCTACCCACCCATCCCCCAACCAAACATGCCTTAACCACACACCCTTACTCATATACAATCACCCACCCACACATCCTCTACCCAACCACACATCCTCCATCCACCCATCCCCCAGCCACACATCCCTTAACCACACACCACTACCCATATACACACACATCCCCACCCACGCACAATCTCCCCACCCATACACACATCCCTCACATACATCCCCACCCACCAACACATCCCCCATTCACAAACACACACCTCCCATCCACGCACACACACAACACACACACACATCCCCAACTCATACACTCATCCCCTCACACATCCCTAGACACACGTACTGATCCCTCAACCACTAACACCCACACATCCCTTACCCACTCGCCAACACATACATCTCCTATCTACCCACCCACACTCACACACCCCAACCACCCATCTAAGCACACATTCCCACCCTCACACACATCCTTCACCCACCCGCAAACCCAACCACACCTTCACCCACCCACACACACATCATTTATCCACACCCAGATCCCCTCCCACACAACACAACACCCACACACATCCCAAAGACACATCCCTCACCCACACACACACATCTCCCCACACATCTCCTACCCATCCACACATCCCCCAACTACAATCACCCTCACTACCCACACATACATCCAGCCACACACACCCACCCAGCCAGACATATCACCCACCCACACACACATCTCCAAATCCATCACCCACACCCATCATGCACCCCTCCCCAACCCACATACATCCCCCACACATATCTCACCCACACACTCTCCCCACCCATCCACCCAAACATCCCACACCCAGACACATCCCTCACCCACACCCCCAAACCCACAACCACCCCCACCTGTACACATCTCCCACCCACCACATATCCCCACACCCACATCTCCCCACATACATATACCCCCACCCATCCCATAACCCACCATCAATCATCCACCAACATATCCTCCTCCACCCACTCACCCGCAACCACCTAGCCAAACACACATCCCCACCCACACACACACATCTCCCCGCCAACCCATACATCCTGCACGTACCCACACACAAATCCCCCACCTACCCACACAATCCCACCCCGCCCACCCACACACACACATCCCCCCATCCCCCAACCTACTATTATGATCAAACTCCCACACTTTACACACACATACAGTGACGATTATCGTGAGCATTGTCGCAAAATTGTAAAGTAAATGGAGAAAAATTGTACATATACATTTTGTAACTTAAAAATTAGTGATGCAATTCAACTCTCTCTCTCTCTCTCTCTCTCTCTCTCTCTCTCTCTCTCTCTCTCTCTCTCTCTCTCTCTCTCTCTCTCTCTCTCACACACACACATACTCTCTAATTCTCTCACCCACTCTACAGTGATGTACATGTGTTCATGTTATAAATTATAACATCAGTTGGCATTCAAAATGGTAATTTGAACATGAGAAAACACAACATATATGGAATAGCATGTTACATGATATGCGTGCGCTTAAATATCTCTCTCTCTCTCTCTCTCTCTCTCTCTCTCTCTCTCTCTCTCTCTCTCTCTCTCTCTCTCTCTCTCTGTGTCTTTCTCGCTCTCTTCTCACTAACACACACCCATAGACACTCACAAACAATGGCCGCACACATACACACATTAAAAAATCCATTCTTCCACTGTCTTCTCTCGTTCGCTCACTCTCTTGAAGTCAAGTGAGCAAGAGGTTACAACAATACAATTGAGAAGATAACATCAAGAGATGGACGAACATCAGTCTGACATAATGTACAGTCAGGGCGAGAGACAGACAGTATTGGAGATCCATTGCAGCCAACCTTCATTGTGGAGGCAGCACTTGATTGATTGACTGATTGATTGATTGATTGTCCTCACTTGTAGGCGGCAGAATCGATTCTCTGTGCACCTATCGATATCAGTCCATGTTTATATTGTCTAGTGTGTTCTCGTATCTCTCCTCTCTTCCTATCCTCATTATGTATGCCACGAATACCCGGAAATGTATTTCAGATATGGTAGTATCATTATTCAACAAAAACAAAATGTTACGTAATGTTATAAGCCCTAACAGTTCAATAGTTTGTACCGTGAATTACGTCTTCTTGATCCGGGTCCACGCCACGACGCTACAAAAGGAAGACCCTTGTCCACACAATGAGGCGTGTTGGGCATGTGGCACTAGCCCCATATTTTTATAGATCTATCGACACTCGATGGGCTATGTGGGCAGTATCACGCTGGTACCCTTTACTTCCCACAATATTTCCTGGTACACATGTCAGGCTGGGCGACCTGAGAGTTCAGGTCAATACATGTTTGAAAATCCCCAATTCGAGAGGGATTCGAACAAGCGACCTCTGGGCCAGCAGACACTGGCTCCCTATTCTCAACGTATGTCTAAATATGTTAACATAATCATTGTTAACATACATTGTCCCGAAGCAGTTTTCTACTAAGTATCCGTGATGTGAAATCGCCGTCGCAATTTGAAGGTCCCTGAATACACCAACATAGAACTGGTGTAGGTCCCTGAATATACCAAAATAGAACTGGTGTAGGTCCCTGAATACACCAATATAAAACTGGTGAAGGTCCCTGAATACACCAACATAAAACTGGTGTAGGTCCCTGAATACACGAACATAGAACTGGTGTAGATCCCTGAATACACCAACATAGAACTGGTGTAGGTCCCTGAGTACACTAACATGGAACTGGTGTAGGTCCCTGAATACACCAACATAGAACTGGTGTAGGTCCCTAAATACACTAACATAGAACTGGTGTAGGTCCTTGAATACACCAACATAGAACTGGTGTAGGTCCCTGAATACACTAACATGGAACTGGTGTAGGTCCCTGAATACACCAAAATAGAACTGGTGTAGGTCCCTGAATACACCAACATAGAACTGGTGTAGGTCCCTGAATACACTAACATTGAACTGGTGTAGGTCCCTGAATACACCAACATAGAACTGGTGTAGGTCCCTGAATACACCAACATAGAACTGGTGTAGGTCCCTGAATACACCAAAATAGAACTGGTGTAGGTCCCTGAATACACCAACATGTAGGACTGTGTAGGTCCCTGAATTCACCAACATAGAACTGGTGTAGGTCCCTGAATACACCAACATAGAACTGGTGTAGGTCCTTGAATACACCAACATAGAACTGGTGTAGGTCCCTGAATACACCAAAATAGAACTGGTGTAGGTCCCTGAATACACCAACATAGAACTGGTGTAGGTCCTTGAATACACCAACATAGAACTGGTGTAGGTCCCTGAATACACCAACATAGAACTGGTGTAGGTCACTGAATACACCAACATAGAACTGGTGTAGGTCCCTAAATACACCAATATAAAACTGGTGTAGGTCCCTGAATACACCAACATAGAACTGGTGTAGATCCCTGAATACACCAACATAGAACTGGTGTAGGTCCCTGAATACACCAACATAGAACTGGTGTAGGTCCCTGAATACACCAACATAGAACTGAGTAGGTCCCTGAATACACCAACATAGAACTGGTGTAGGTCCCTGAATACACCAAAATAGAACTGGTGTAGGTCCCTGAATACACCAACATAGAACTGGTGTAGGTCCCTGAATACACCAACATAGAACTGGTGTAGGTCCCTGACTACACCAACATAGAACTGGTGTAGGTCCCTGAATACACCAACATAGAACTGGTGTAGGTCCTTGAATACACCAATATAGAACTGGTGTAGGTCCCTGAATACACCAACATAGAACTGGTGTAGGTCCTTGAATACACCAACATAGAACTGGTGTAGGTCCTTGAATACACCAACATAGAACTGGTGTAGGTCCTTGAATACACCAAAATAGAACTGGTGTAGGTCCCTAAATACACCAATATAAAACTGGTGTAGGTCCCTGAATACACCAACATAGAACTGGTGTAGGTCCTTGAATACACCAACATAGAACTGGTGTAGGTCCTTGAATACACCAACATAGAACTGGTGGTGTAGGTCCTTGAATACACCAAAATAGAACTGGTGTAGGTCCATGAATACACCAACATAGAACTGGTGTAGTTCCTTGAATACACCAAAATAGAACTGGTGTAGGTCCTTGAATACACCAACATAGAACTGGTGTAGGTCCTTGAATACACCAACTTAGAACTGGTGTCGCTAGCCGCTATACGCTGTGGGATTTACTGAGGAGGGGATCCTAATTTTTGGATTGAATGTTTCGATGTGTAATGGGGATGATCTGTCGACTAACTAACTAACGAACTAACTAAATGACTGACTGACTGACTGACGAACTAAGTGACTGACTAACTGACTGATTGACTGACTAACTAACTGACTAACTAACTGACTGACTGACAGACTGACTAACTAACTAATTTACTGACTTACTAACTAACTACCTACCTAATAGACTGAATGACTGTCTGACTGACTGACTGAGTGACTGACTAACTGACTGATTGACTGACTGACTGATTGACTGACTGATAGACTGACTGACTAATTAACATACTAACTGACTGACTGACTGACTGACTAACTAACGAACTAACTAAGTGACTTACTAACTGATTGACTGACTAACTGACTGACTGACTGAATGACTGACTAACTAACTAACTGACTGACTGACTGAATAACTAACAAACTAACTGATTGACTGACTGACTGACTAACTGACTGATTGACTGACTGACTAACTGATTGACTGACTGACAGACTAAATAACTAACTGACTGATTGACTAATTAACTAACAAACAGACTGGCTAATTGACTAATCAACTATGTAGGTCCAAGAGCCAGAAGAAATAGGTGGCAAATCTTTCCGTCACTTTGGCAATCGACGAGCCCAGGCGCCGATCGGCGTCCGACCGTGTGCAAGACATTAACAGCGCAGTTCGCTATCAATTACACTAGCGCGCCCGCTGGTCCAAACTGATCATCTCCACAATGGTCCAAACTGATCACTTCCACAATGGTCCATACTGATCATCTTTACAAAGGTCCAAACAGATCATCTCCTCAATGGTCCAAACTGATCAGCTCCACAATGGTCCAAACTGATCATCTTTACAAAGGTCCAAACTGATCACCTCCATAATGGTCCAAACTGATCATCTTTACAAAGGTCCAAACTGATCATCTCCACAATGGTCCAAACTGATCATCTCCACAATGGTCCAAACTGATCACCTCCACAATGGTCCAAACTGATCACCGCCACAATGGTCCAAACTGATCATCTCCACAATGGTCCAAACTGATCACCGCCACAATGATCCAAACTGATCATCTCCACAATGGCCAAAACTGATCATCTTTACAAAAGTCCAAACTGATCATCTCCACAATGGTTACAAGAAATGAAATGATGGTAACTCAACATACAGTATTTCTTACTATGGCTACTACAATACTACTGTTCCTTCTTTTTGGACTACACGTCTGTCACTATTGTTGCTACTTTTATTACTAATGTGCTACTAGTGATACTAAAGCACTACTGCTACTACTGCTAACTGCTACTAATATTAGGCTACAATACTACTAGTATTAATTCTACTACTACTACTGCTACTACTATTACTATTACTACTACTACTACTACTACTACTACTACTACTACTACTACTACTACTGCTGCTGCTGCTGCTACTATTACTACTACTACTACTACTACTACATCCATTAATACTCATCATCCTTATGTGCCATGTCGATAAGCGTGGACAGTCATGTCTGTCATATCACACGATCACAAGAGTCATCGATCAGCTGTGTGTTTTTATCTCAACCATACCAGGTAGCTAAGCTCTCCAGGTATTTACTTCTCTGACTTCCCCATGTTCTTTTCCCTTCAATCTTGCCAGTTGTCACCACATTCTATAAAGTATTTCTTCTCATAACGTGTTCAAAAACAATTGTGGCTGTCTGCGTCTAATTTCTCTAATCAGTTTACTGTTTTCATTTGTTTCTTTTTTTCGCATATCCTTTACAGGACATCGCTGTCAACATCAGCATCTTTCAGCTGATTGTTGATTTCTTGGCAAGATTACGCTCAGTGATTTGCCATTGCTTTCTGGGCGATCGGCTCACATTCCCTGTAAGTTACCGAAGCGGAGAGAACCTCCACCGATTCATACGCACTTCACGTTACTCACGAGAGTATACGGGATTACTGGGAAAGTCGCTAACACCTAAGCCAAGGATACCGGTTTGTTTCTTGTAGGACTTGGTAATTAGTTTTCCTGTCTGTAGGTGGTATTCTTTCCATTTTGCTCAGAAACCACATTACCACAGCCAATAGATGCTTTGCAGCTTATCTGCTCACTGTCCACGTTTCACATAAATACAAAAGTACAGGTTCTATGTAACACTTCAATACCCTTTTTTTCTCATTGCAAATTACATCTTTTTATTGGTCAGTATGCTTTTCATCTTTCAAAAGGCTACCTTCGACAAGGCGATTCTTGTTCTAATCTCTTCAAGGCATCTCCCATTAGATGCTGTGATTGTTCCGAGTTAATTGTATCGATTCACTCTTTTAAGGATATTCCAATTAACTTGTATATTACATTGTGGTATTTCCTTCTTCCTATTGACAACCATAATCTGTGTCTTCCTACAATTTAATTCTAACCCCAGTTTTTCACTGTGTGCAACAATCGCATCAACTAAATGTTGCAGATCATGCTTATTGTCTGCAATCAATACTGTATTATCCGCATATCTAATGTTATTTATTGATGGTACGTCCCCCAGTGGTGATTCCTCTCATATCTTTTACATTTCTGAAAATATTTTCACTGTATAGGGAGACAAGATCTGGAGACATTACATATCCCTGTCGCACACCTCAGTTAATAGGCTGATATTGACGTAGTACATTATCAACCTTCATGGCCGCTTGTTGTTTCCAAAATATGTTTTTTACATTTCTTTCCCATCGATTTGCAGATATTCAAGCATCCTCATCATGTTGACATGTCTTACTTTATCGAAAGCCTTTGTGTAGTCAATAAAGCAAAGATGTGGTTCTCTGTTTACTTCTATAGGACGTTCAATTAATGTTCTCGGCATATACACAGCATTTACTGTACCCTTGTCTTCTACGAACCCACATAGTTCTATTTGCATGATGATCCTTAGTAAACATCTACTACTACTACTACTACTACTACTTCTACTACTACTACTACTACTACTACTACTACTACTACTACTACAACTACTACTACTACTACTACAACTACTACTACTACTACTACTACTACTACTACTACTACTACAACTACTACTACTACTACTACTACTACTACTACTACTACTACTATACTACTACTACTACTAATACTACTAATACTACTAATACTACTACTACTACTACTACTACTACTACTACTAATACTACTACTACTAATACTACTACTACTACTACTACTACTACTACTACTACTACTATATAACCGTCTTAACTACAGCTGTCCCTGGGTCTCAGTCGGGCAATAAATGTGATACAGAAACATTCTATGAATCCCGTTGTCCCTTAACCGGGTCATTGCCTACCTATAAATGCAAAGATTAAAAATAAATGAGGCGCCAAGAGTCTGATATGGCCCTAGGTTTTGACTGTTAAAGTCAAGAGGATCTTTTATCATATAGTACCAGATAACTCATGTGATCGATTTTTTCAAGGGATTTGCCCGTTTTGACAGGGCCCTTGTCTAGTCTTTTGTTGCTTTCCCTCCATATAAGTGCTACCACTTCTAGTGCACTGGAATGATTTGTGAGGGTATGTTAGATTTTTTTAGTAACATCAGGCTAACCCACTCCGACTTCTGAGATACTTGTAATTTACATCCCCTAGTCAAGGGTGAGAAGTCAACATTCTAGTCCAAATGACTGGTGTAGGGTTGAACTCGCTACCCGACCATTATCTGTGCACCGGAAGTTTAAAAGAGAGCTCTCTTATCTATTCGACCTTGCTAGCCTCGTCAAAGGCTAGTGAAATTGAAATGAAAGCACACACAAACCTGTGGGAGGCAACGGAAAACCACTGCTGTATCTATCTTGCTATTCTGTTTCAGAAATCCTTTGCTGTTATAAATTATGTTGGATATCGCGAGGTTCGGAGAAAAATGCTTACCGATGTGAGTTAGTATGGTTGTGATAATTATGAGGATGAATGGGAGTAGGAGGGAGAGAGACAGAGAGAGCTGGAGGAGGAAAATGAGAAAGATTATAGAAGACAGCTTAAAAATTTTTAATCATTCTTCCGATAGCGGACGTTTTGCGACGGAGTTACGAGCACAATTCGTAAGCCTGAATGCTGCATTCGAAACAAAGCTGCAGATGATTTGGAAGCAGGCCGCTTTCCGCTGGTTATCATACAATGGTATGAGTGGCAGTCGTTAAGACAGCAATGACAAACTTCTGAACATAAATTTGCCAAGAAATCACAAACAGCCAGAAAATGCTGGGGTTGACTGCAACGTTCTATAAAGAATATATGGATATTTTAGTCCAACTCTCCGGTGTAGGGATTGAACCCCTTGCCTCGGCATCAGCACACCGGATGTTTAAGAAAACACGTTCTTATCCATTTGGCCATGCTGACCTAAGCTCGACGTCTTGGATATACTCTCTCTCTCTGTCTCTCTTTCTGTCTCTATCTGTCTCTTTCTGTGTCTCCCCGTATTATCTCTGTCACTCTCTGTCTTTCTAATAATTTCTGTCTTTTTCTCCCTCTATCTCTCTGTTTTCCTATTTCTCTCTCTCTCTCTCTCTCTCTCTCTCTCTCTCTCTCTCTCTCTCTCTCTCTCTCTCTCTCTCTCTCTCTCAGTCTCGTATTCTAAACTTCCGATACGTATCAATTATTTCTCTCACTGTGGATGTATGTTCTGTGATGTAGATATGGGACAGGGCCAGCTGCTGCTGCTATTTCAAGCAACTAACAATCCATATATATGTAATCCTATACACTTTACTCGACATTTTGTTTTGCGCTCGCTCGCTTTTAACTCAAGCGTAATCCATACACACTAATTTTAGTAGTGCTGGACTGAATTTTACGAACCCACTCCGACTTCTGATGTACTTGTAATTAACGTCCCCAAGTCAAGGACGATAGGTCAATATTTTAGTCCAACTCTCCGATGTAGGGATTGAACCCCTTGCCTCGGCATCAGCATACCGGATGTTTAAGAAAACACGTTCTTATCCATTCGGCCATGCTGACCTAAGCTCGACGTCTTGAATATACTGAATGGTAACGAGGGCGCACTATCTAATATAATCTTTCCACCTACCCTATGCTACCAATCCCAAACCTGGACAGTGACAGCGGACAGAAACATTACAGCAACTAAAATGAGATTCCTGAGAAGAATACTCAACGTATAAAAACGAGAGAAATCAGAAATGTTGAAATCAGGACTAAAGTAGGAGTAATAGAAGGGCTAGATTTCATTATAAAACAGCAAGTGAAATGGTTGGGTCACTTAACTAGGCAACAGTGTACCACAACAAGCAATGATGTACTGACAAAAGGGAAGATGAAGAAGAGAACCATGTAGTCGACGTGTAGAGGGAATGAATAACAGTCCATGGGAATCTCGACACATGAAGGACATAAAGGGGCACTGTTTATGCTTCACCTCGACACCGCAAGGTATAAGAGGAACAAGGTGAGATGAGATGAGATGAGATGAGATTAAATGAGATGAGATGAGATGAAATGAGATTAGAAAGAACCTGTCAGACAATGAGAGTTTCTTTCGATGAATATGAAAGTCGTTATTTCGTTTCCTGGCCCCACAAAGGTATTCAAGAGTACACTATTTTCTGAGTCCTATGTACACCCGAACCTCCTGCTCATCAAATGTTTTGGTGTGTTATAATCTCTTCAGTTGATTGCTTTATTTATGTTGGTTGTTTGTTTTCTTTCTTTTATTTACTCGCTGATGTCTCTATGTTTTATCAGTTGAAGATAACGATAGTTCCATGACAGGTGTTACCTTTGGGCTGTTTTTACGCTAGGATACGGCCTAATGAGGTGTGGTGAACAACTGCCTCCCTTGCCATCTTTTCCCTCATAACAATGCCCAGAGAATGTTTGTTAAAAAGAAAAATAGTCGGTACCCATTGTTTAAAAAAATATTGCTTAAAAGTCGAAAGGATAGACTTTATTGCCCCAGGTTTTATCCCATATGGCTCGGTCTCTTCAAAAAGATGACCTGCCGAAAGCATTGTGCAAAGCACGAACTGCATAGCTCCGGCGACGACCCCCATGAGTCTCCGAGAAAAATGCACTCGTGAACCGAAAGACGTAGCCCGGAATCGAACCGACAACCTTCGGAGCGCGAGGCAAACGGCTTAACCACTTTATCCTCTGTAGTGGCAAGCTAGGCTGTCGGCCCAGTGATCATGTGTTTGAATCGCTATCGTGGCTGACTTTTGTTTTAAATTGACCTGGGTTCTCAGGTGGAGTCAGCTTAAAATGGGTACAAGGGAATGTCACGGAAGTGAACGCGACCAGCGTGATATAGGCTGTATCACCCATTGATTACCGATTGATCTGTAACACATCTCCCGTCTCACGGAGTTTGGAGCGCACGATTATCAAACCGACAGACCGGCGGGATATACGGCGCGAGAGTGCCCGTTTATGAGCTTCATATATCGAGATTCCCGAGGACGCTGTTATTTCCTTCGTCCATCGTTTACATAGTCAGCCTGTTTTTCTGTTTCCATTTGGTCTGTACATCATTGCTTGTTGTGGTATATTGATAGTTAGTAGCCAAGTTATATGGCCGAACCATTTAACTTGCTGTTTTATAATGATATCTAGTGCTGTTATAAACCTTATTGTTGTCCTAATTTCTTCATTTCTCATTTTCTCTCATGATACGTTGATTATTCTTCTCAGGAATCTAATTTCCATTGTTGTAATTTTGTTTTCTTTTCTCGCATTCTTTCGCTGTCCGAGTTTGGCATTGATAGCATGACTCTATGACAGAGTTGTAGAATGATTTTGTTGTTATTTACAAATGTATATTTAACTATTATCTACCTTCTCATTGTTTCAGATATAAAGATTTAGATCTTATATTTGTCTCCTTCGCTTTATTTCAGATTTACATACGAGAGGGCTTCAGATTAAACCTTAAACAATATGGGGGGGGGGGGGGGGGGGGGGGGCTGAATATATTCTTAAAAAGTACAGAACAAATATATCACTTTTCGATGTAGTCACCACTGCTTTCAATGCAATTTCTCCTGTGCCGATAAAGTGCTTGGATTCCTGTAGAAAAAAACAATTATCTTGGTCGCGTATGTAACCACTCTGGGGTAACTACTCGTTGTGTCTGATCCTGTCGTGAACAGTCTGATGTGATGTCACGTGCTTAACTCGCTTGACATCCTTAACAAATATACTGACAGGTTACAAGACATTGGCTTGGTTATTGTAAGTTTAAGATTTTCATTTGAAGCTCCCTCGTATTTTGACGACACAATTGTCTACATTTTATTTATTTCGGATTTACGTTTCTCTACCTTTCCTTAGTGTCAGATGAACATGTATATGTATTAATTGTCTATCTTTCCTTAGTTTTAGATTTAAATTTATATGTTATAATTGTCTATCTTTTCTTAGTTTCATATTTACATTTATATGTTATAATTGTCTATCTTTCTTTAGTTTCAGATTTACATTTATATTTATAATTGTATACCTTTCCTTTGTTTCAGATTTACATATGTATGTTATATTTCTCTACCTTTTCTTTCTTTCAGATGTACAGATTCATACCTTATAATTATCTGCCTTTCTTTTGTTTCAGATTTACATATGTATGTTATATTTCTCTACCTTTCCTTTTTTACAGATTTACAGATTGATATCAACCCTGAAACTACATTCTTCACACTCAGATGATGTCACGAGCATGACCATGAAGTATGTGATCAATAATTTAATGTTCTATTCATCTGTTTCATGTGATTTCTTCCTTCTAGATTCTCATTTTAACACAAGAAATGATTCCCTCACGGTTTACCATGCTCGGAAACAAGAATCACATCACGCAGTTGGTGATTCCCTGAACATGGCGAATGGGTTGCGAACGCAAATTCGCACTCCCGCAAACCGCGTTAGTAAGACAGCTGCTGACGATTTGAAAGCAGACCGCCGTGGTTTTCATACAAAGGTATGAGTGCCGGTCGTTCAGAAAGCTATAGCAAACTACTGAACGTAAACTTGCCATGAAATCACAAATAGTCAAAACATGTAGAGGTTGATTGCGACGTCCTGTAAAGGATAAAAAGTTGGTTATTGGAAGATGTTTTAAGGAAGTTAAACATAAAACAAGCCAAACAAAAGCTTCACATCAATATATGAAGAATATTCTCAGCAATTTATCTCCGTCAATCGAGATGAGAAGCAATGGTCCTAAGAGATATATGGAGCCAATACTTATGTACGGAAGCAAATAATGGACAATTTGCATGAATTTATAGAAGTGATGAAGAAATAAAGAAGTGGTTAATTAGTTTATTTTGTTGTGGAGATGTGGTTCGATAGAAAATTGAAAAGTGGTCGGACAGAA
>JACEFZ010014528.1:0-103072 GCA_014155875.1 Cepaea nemoralis
ACAGGTAACAACTTTTTCGGGCTAGAAAGACTTAACGATAAACTAAAAAAAAAAGAAAAGGAAGAATTGTTAACAGCCACAGAGTTGGCTAAAGTAACACTAAAAGGAAGAAATGTTAACAGCCACAGAATTGGCTAAAGTAATAACTGTCAGGCACGTAAACGGTGATGGTATGGACAGAGTTGGCTAAAGTAATAACTGTCAGGTGCATAAACAGTGATAGCATAGACACGGTGGACTAAAGTTAAAGTTATTTAGTTAGTCGCGATTCCAACTTCATAGCAAGGGTTGTCCCCATTATGCTCCGTTCCTGTGCCAGTGAATATCACACAAAATGCTCCTCACTGCCCAATGTGAGAAGCGGAACAGACAGGAGTCTTGGCAAGTCAACAGCCCGCACAGATACACAGTGCATAATGTCGCCGTTATAATGCTGACACAAATGTCCTCCACGAAAAAATACAGTTCATCATCGATGGAGGCGGGCCAGTCACTAGAACGACCTCATTGAGCCGGTTTTATCCAATATGGCTTGGTCTTTTTCCACAGGGCGACCCGCCGAAAGCACCTCACAAAGCACGAATTCCGTAGCTCCAGCGACGACTCCCATGAGTCTCCTGAAAAATGCACTCGTGAAGCGAAAAGGCAAACCAGTCAATTCAGCGATAGCTGGCCGTCATTGTTCCGTAATAGCTGCCAAGTAAGTAAACGGTGATAGCGTAGATAAGAGTTGGCTAAAGTAATAACTGACTAGTATGTAGGCGGCGATGGCATGGACAGAGTTGGCTTAAATAACAACTGTCAGGCACGTTAACGGTGACAGCAAGGAGAGAGTTGGCTAAAGTAATAACTGTCAGGTACGTTAACGGTGACAGCACGGAGAGAGTTGGCTAAAGTAATAACTGTCAGGCACGTTAACGGTGACAGCACGGAGAGAGTTGGCTAAAGAAATAACTGTCAGGTACGTAAACGGTGATGGCATGGACAGAGTTGGCTAAAGTAATAAACTGCCAGATACAGAATGCGGGCCGACCTTGTGTTACCAGAGCCTGCAAAGAAAACAACGAATATTAACACTGCGTCCTATCAGGCATGTCGCAAGAGGCGACTAAGGAAGGGTTGTCCTTAGGGCGAGTTGCACCATACGGTAGAAAAATCAGCCACAAAATCCAACCAACCATGAACAAATCATATACAGATAAAGAATTACTTAACCAACCTAGAGAAGAGATAGCTCTTCCAGAAGAGATATGATGTTTCGGGGAAATCCTCAGTCCGGAGATCTGATTAAATCCCTTTCACCTAAGAAAATCGCCAGGATTGGCGTGTGGGATGTTAACACTATGCATACATTAGGAAAGACAGCAGAGGTAGAAGCAGAAAAGAAATATTATAAGCATTGTATTTTAGGATTGTGCGAAACAAGATGGAACGGAACAGGACCATATCATCTAAGAATAGGTGAAACAGTGATGTTCTCAGGTCATACATTGGTGAACCCCTCTCCATTCCCCCTCGCAACCAGTAAAGGAGTGGCCATAATGTTTCCAAAATAGGCAAATGAGGCATTAATAGAGGAAGAAGTAGTGAGTTCTAGATATTTAGACATAAAACAAGGAAAAAAGTTTGAATTTGAGCCAGTGTGAAGCACCAATAAATGGAAAACAGGAATCAGATAAGAAGGATTATTGCATGAAACTTCAAAACATAACAGACAATCTCATATGTTGTATAGGTAGGGTTGCCGGATACGAGGGCACCAAAAGGAGGACATAATAAGACAAAAAGGAGGACAATAGAGGACATATTGAATGTTTCATTTAAATCGGTCCAGATTAAACCCACAATCAGTACGATTGTATTACAATAGCTGCCATTAAGTGTATCTTACTGTATCTCATCTAGGTTTAGAGTGATAGAGTAGTTGCTGATAGTTAATGTTGACATAGTCACAAATATCCTTTAAAGTTTCTGTTCTAACAGTGTATATAGAAAAGTAATTGAATATCTTCAACAAGACAATAGATTCAACGTCAATCTGCATTAAATCTGCGCCGTGTCGGATGCAGTTGTGCAGAACATGAGCAGAACATCCAACGACTACTAATGGCTTGCTCAAGGCTTCCTTCAAATGGGAGAACACATTTCACATTTCTACCTTCACTTCTGTTAATGCCTCCAAAATTCACATTGGCATAGTTACCAGCAAAAACAATACATTTGGAGTACAAATCATGTTTTTGGAGTGTTCTCAAAATACACTGTGATATAGTTTCTGAGGTTTCATTTGGTGTGTTGTCTAACTCGAGAATCTTAGTTTGGATTCCACCTGCTTTCCAGTCAAAGTACTGAACAACGATCGGAAATATTTTCTGCGAACCGTGATTGCTAGCATCTGTAGAAAGACAGAAACATGAAATACCACTTAAAGATTTATCCAATTCATCAACAGTGTCGGGGGCAATTACTTGTTTTATTATTTCTTCAGTCTTTGTGTTTGCACAAGCAATATTTTTAGCAATTTCTGAATCTTCAAATAATATGTGCATCAAACCAGCTGTACAGGTCATCGAGTTGTAAGACTGATGATGACAAACTGTATGAAATGCCAAATTTGCTTCAGCCGCATGCGCTTTCAGCAACATATTTGAGTACTTAGGCTGAAAAAAAAAGACGTCAATGTGCTAGATAACGCGGACACTTTGATTAGGTTTCTATGTCTCTCACTGTCAACATGGCGCTCCACGTCAGTAGTTCCTTTGTTGGCAACGGACAAGTAACTATCGCAAACCGTACGCTTTGCCTCATTCTCGTTGCGTCCTTCAACGGCGTATGGAAACTTATTTTTCATAGTGTTCGAGAATTTGCATTTTCTCTTTGTAGAAGCCATTTTCATAAACATAGACGGCAAAAATTACACATTAAAAAAACAATTTTAAGTGGCGTCTCTGCTACCGGAATCGGAAATAACATTAACATTTTGACCATAGAGACTACAGCATTGTTGGTGTTGCCGAATAGAGCAACAGTTAGATTCAAATTATACAAATAATTGGCGTTTCATATTTGGTATAAATAGGAAAATTAAATATATATTATTAAGCAATGAGTTTTAATAAAGAATGTAAACACACTGTAGAGTGTAGATACATTGCAAGTTGTAACAACAATACATAAAAAATGATAACATAAAATATTTAAAAAGCCGGACATTTTAAAGGTTTTTAGCTTTGCCTGTCGGTCGGAGGACATTAGGCTAAAAAGGAGGTTATTTCCTCTCTTTGCCGGACGTCTGGCAACCCTATGTATAGGTGACCGTATGCCAAAATAGGACCGGATAACACTGGTTTCGAAGACGACATGGGGAAACATGGACTAGGGTTATGAATGAAAATGGAGAAATATTCACCAAATCTTGCGCAATTAAACTAATATAGCTATAGACGGGAGTGATTTTTTCTCACAAACGAATCTATAAAGCCGCGTGGGCATCACCCGACTACAAGACAGAAAACCAAAATCATCTTATGTATTAATAATCAATTTAGATTATCTCTAGATGAAGTAAATATTTCTAGAGGTGCAGATGTAAATGCAGACCACCATTTTCTGATAAGCAACATTAAGTTAAAACTCAAGAGGTCTATAACATCTTGTAACCGTGGAATTCAATATAATGTAGGATATCCAGAAATCAAGAAACTAAGGAACGCTTTTTGATAAAAGAATCGACAGAAAACTGACAAGATCTGACATGACATGGTATGACAAGACTCACATAATCAAATTGGAAAACTGTCAAGATCAGATATGAATCACAGAATCAAGCTGGAAAATTAACATCTGAAATGACATGACTCAGAAATCGAGCATGAAAATTGACAGAATCTGACATAATATTACTCAGAGAATCAAACAGGTAAATTGACAAGATCTCTCGTGACATGACTCGACTCACATAACCAAGCAGAAAACTTAAAACATATGAAGTAACATGAGATGACACATATTATTAAGCAGGAAAACCTATAGTTTCTGACAAATTATGACTCATAGAATCAAGCCGCAGGACTGACAAGATATAACATGACTCACAGAATCAAACTGGAAAACATTCAAGATCTGTAATTGCATGACTCACAGAATCAAACTGGAAAACATTCAAGATCTGTAATGGCACGACTTACAGAATCAAGTAGAAAACCAACAAGATCTGATATGAGATGACTCACAGAATCAAGCAGGATAATTAACAGTATCTAACAAAACATAACATGACTCACAGAATCAAGCAGAACACTCAAAGGTTCTGATATGATATGACTCATAGAATCAAGAATGAAAACTGTCAAGATATGAAATGGCATGAATCACAGATTCAAGCAGGAAAATTAACATTATCTACCATAACATGACATGACTCACAGAATCAAGCAGAAAACTCACAGGTTCTGATATGACATGCCTCACAGAATCAAACATGAAAATTTACAATATCTGACATGACATTATACGACTCACATAATTAAACAGCACAACTGACTAGGACAATCAGGCTATCACACGACATTACGTACACAGACAAGATGTGACATGACGTGACTCACATACCCAAGCAGGAAACCTGACAGGGGCTGTCATCATATGACATGACTGATTATCCAACATGAGAAATGTACGATTTGACATGGCACGGCGTGACTCACAGAATCACGCATGAGAACTGACACGATGTGATATGACATGACGGAACTCACAGAATGAAGCAGAAGAATCGATAAGTTCTGACATGACATGATGTGACTCACAGAATCACGCTTGAGAAGTGACACGATGTGATATGACATGGCGGAACTCACAGAATGAAGCAGAAGAATCGATAAGTTCTGACATGACATGATGTGACTCACAGAATCAAACATGAAAATTCCATGATCTGACACGACTCACAGAAACAACAGTATATTGACATCTGACTTGAAATGACTCACAATATGAGCTTGACAACTAATAGGAGATGATATGACTTAGGGAATCGAGCATGACATGGCTAGACATGACATCAATCACAAAATCAAGCAGGATAAATTACAACATATGTCATAGCATGAAATATTTCAATGAATTAAGGAGGGGAGCTGATAAGATCCGACATGGCTCAGAATCAAGAAGGAAAACTGATACGATCTGACATCACATGACATGACTTACAAAACCAAGCAGGAAAGCTGACGCAATCTGACATCGCATGACGTGTTTAACAGAATTAAGCAGGAAAGCTGGTCAGTTCCGACAGGACATGACATGATATAATTCACATAATCAAGCCGCAAAACTGACGAGGTCTGACATGACTTCCAGAACGAAACAGCAAAACTGACAAAAGTCTGACATGCCCTGACATAACTCACACAATTAAGCAAGAAAACGGACAAGCTTTGACATGACTGACAGAATCAAGCTGGAAAACAGGGACGATAAATTATTCGTCTGTAAGGTGTGTCTACCATACTTAATATTTTCATTCATTGGTTCGTTATTCACAGGGTTTGCTTTGCAAGAGCTGCTGCCAGGGAAGATCAAACAGAGACGGTGAAATAACCTATTGTAAGGAAATGGCTGTAACAGAGCAAAAGCTGAAATGCTCACTCTTTATTGTAACCATATCACGTGTCATTTCATCCTGTAATCAAAGAATAACGGTAATCATAATGTAGATAATCATTTTGTGAAGTTTGATGCCGTCACACATACTAGATCACATTTTTATGAGGTAGAAGTGACTAGCTCCTTTCATCGCCTCCTGATCTACCTTCTCCACAATATATACAAACGAGAGGAAGTTAGTTGCCAGTTGATATTAAAAAAAAAAAAAAAACTAAAGCAAGGACACACAGAATCAAGAATAAAACTGACATAATCTGACATAATATAAGAGGCGTTCATTTGAAATCCGTTCGTGCCGCACCGCGCGTAACTGCGTACGTTGAACATGATCATGTCATAGTCATGTGATAAGTACTGACCAATGAATAAAAGAGCAAGTGCTTATCGTCCCATGATGCAAATGTTCTATTTCTGACCATTGAGAAAATGGCAGGGTTGACCCAAAATCCGCCCAAAGAAGCTCAAAGAGCGGTGATTCAGTTTCTTTCATTTGAAGGGTGTCGACCAGTGGACATACATCGAAGAATGCAGGCAGCATACGGTAACACATGTGTGTCGAAGACAACAATGACAGACTGGGCACGAATGTTTCGGAAAGGACGCCAGTTCACGACAGATCTTCGACGGCAGGATCAAGCGCATATTGTTGCAACAGAAAAAACCATAGCCAAAATTGATGAAGCAGTACAGATGAACTGTTGTCGAAGCATACGTTCACTAGCGAAAGAATTTGGTATGTCAATTGGGACAATTAAAAAGGTCGTTTGTATGAAACTGCAATATCGGAAGATGTGTTCACAATGGGTACCACGGACGCTGACCGACCACCAAAAAGAGGAACGCATAGGATGGCGTTTGAACCACTTGCTGCGTTACAGAGTGGAGGGTGATGCATTTCTCTTCCGCATAACGGCGGGCGATGAATCATGGTGTCACCACTTTGAGACGAGCAGCAAAAGAGAGAGCATGCAATGGAAGCATGCTGGATCACCAAAAGCCAAACAAATTCAAGTTACAGGTTTCCGCTGGTAAGCGCATTTTGTGACCATGAAGGGCCATTGTTGGCAATAGGGATGACAAGAACTGACATGACTCACAGAGTCAAGCTGGAAAACTGTCAATATCTGAAATGACATGACTCACAGATTCAAGCAGGAGAATTTACAGTCACTATCAAGTCAATGTTTAAACGTGCGACCAACTTACATGAGACTCTCCATCTTTGGCTAACAGCATCGCGCCTGGGGCAGACGAAACTTTGATCAAGTCGAGCTGCCGTCATCTTAGCAACAGGCTGTAGTATCTATCTAGACGCACAGCATCTTCGTACAGTTGATGGCCGTGTTAACATAGCTTCTTTCTTGGTTTCAAGTGGCTGCAATCTTTTCTACACCTGCTCAAACGAATAACTTTGGCCTGGGCGTGCCTGTCCTAGCCTTGGGGTCTCAACGTTTGTGGTACCCTCCTCTCGGCGGTTCCCCTACTACCCTTATGCGCCTCGGACCCCTTAGGGATGGGGGTGGGGGGTCCGAGTCCCCCACTACCACTAATCAAACATGTGCTGGGACGTGTGTTTGGGCTCTACAACGCTACCATGGACCTCGGCGTGCAGGGTACCCCATGGACTACGGCTAAAACCCCCATTATGACACTACTCTCTGTCCCGAGCTTTCTGACTCCTGAAGTCAGATCCGTCCTGTCACGTGATCCGTTGAACTCGTAACCTTTAGAGTTCATTCTCTTTGTTCTGTACTGCTGACTTATCGTCAGTACTCACCGCGTCTCAACTTATACCACGCTTTATTCTAGCCTATTCTTGTTAACTGTACTTGTACTAACTATGCACGTTGATACATGGCAGTATGATACCCAGAATCAAGAATAAAACTAAGAAGGTCAGATACGACATAACTCACAGAATCAAACATGAAAATTGATAATATCTGATAAAGACATTATACGACTCACATAATTAAACAGCAAAACTGACTTGGGCAGTCATGCTATCACACGACATCACTCACAGAATCAAGTAGTATAAGATGTGACATGTCATGACTCACACATCCAAGAAGGAAATCTGACAGGAGCTGACATCATATGACATCATATGACATAGCTGATTATCCAGGAGGAGAAATTTCACGATTTGACATGGTATGGCCTGACTCACAGAATCAGTCAGCAACACCGAAAAGATCTGATTTGACTGACATAATCAAAAAGGAAAACTGACAGAATCAAGCAGGAAAATTTACATATGTCTAACATGAGGAGCAGCTGGCCGAGTGGCGAGAACGCCGAATTTTCTTCCGAGAGACCCAGGTTCGAAACCTCGGTAAGGTGTGAGATCTTTTTCTGTCGGGGAAAGAAGAATATCCTAAACTGCACAGTTCGCGAGTTCGCGGCGACTGCACTAGCCAGGCGGCGTTAATTCTTCAGGCTCAAATTCCATGTGGAATTTCATGTGGGGATTGTGTTGAACATTGATAAGTCATGACATGTCACATCTTACACTACACGGGGAATGTGTGTATGGGTGGGGGATATGTGTGGGTGAGTAGGGGATGTGTGGTGGTTGGAGGAAGTATGTGTGGGTGGTGGGGGTGTGTGGGTGGGGGATGTGTGCGTGGGTGGGGGTGTGTGAGTCGCTTAGGGATGTGTAGGTGGGTGAGGGATGTGTATGTGTCGGGGTGGGGTGCGTGAGTGGGTGGAGGATGTGTGGGGGTAGGGGTATTGTGATCGAGATATGTTTGGTTGGGGGAGAGTGGGGGTGTGTGGGTGCGTAGTGGAGGATATGTGGGTGAGTGAGTATGTGTTGGTGGATGGGTGGGGAATGTGTCTGTGGGTGGGGAGAGGTGTGTGGTGTGTTGGTTGGGGATATGTGTGTGGTGTGTGGGTGGGGTATGTGTGTGTGGGTGGGGGATTTGTGTGGTGTGTGGGTGGGGGTATGTGGGGTGGGTGGGTGAGGGTATCTGTGTGGGTGTGGGTGGGGATATTGTGTGGTATGTGGGTGGGGGATATGTGTGTGGTGTGTAGGTGGGGATGTGTGGTGGTATGTGGGTGTGGGATGTGTTGGTGAGGGATATGTGTGTGTGGTGCGTGGGTTGGGAATATTGCGTGGTAGGGGATGTATGTGATGTGCGGATGGGGGATGTGTGTGGTGGGGGATTGGGTTAGGGCATGTGTGGGTGGGTGGAGGATGTATGTGTGGGTGGTGGGGTGTGTGTGAGTGGATTGGGGATGTATAGGTGGTTAGGGAGATGTGTGTGTGTGTGGGTAGGGAGATGTCAGTTGGTGGGGATGTGTGTGTATGGTTTGGGGATGTGTGAGTAGATGTGCGATGTGTGGGTTGGTGGGGGATGTGTGTGCGTGGGTGGGGAATATGTGGTCGATGGAGGTGTGGCTGGGGAATGGGTGGTTGGAAGTGTGGGTGGGGTAGAGGATGTGTGGGTTAGGATGTGTATGTGGTTGGGCGCGGGATGTGTGGGTTGGTGGGGGATGTTTGTGGGTGACGAGTGTGTTTGGGTTGGGGAAACAGGTGAGAGCAGTGTGTGTGGGTGGGGGATGTGCGGGAGGGGATGGGTCGGTTGGTGGGGTATGTATGTGTCCCTGTGTGTGTGTGTGTGGGTAGGAGGGAGTGTGTGTGTGGGTGGGGTGATGAGTGGATAGGTGGGAGATGGGCCTCATAACATGGTAATTTGCCTTGTTTATGTTTACAACATTCATTTCACAATGTTTATTTTTCTTCCTATGTAAATGTATAATGCTCTTGATGAACGAAAGATGAGTGATTGGAAGGGCCGAATGTAAGACGGGCCTGCATGCCCGATTTGTGACCCTTTTAAAATAAAGTTGATAAAGTTGATTTGGCTCACTGAATCAAGCAGGGAAGATAAATTAGCCGTGTGTAAGTTGTCTCTACCATACTTTCTTATTTTCATTCATTGATTTGTTATTCACAGGGTTTGCTGTGCACGTGCTGCTGTTTCTGCCTGGTACGTACATATTTCATGACATGGATATAGTTGGCTAACGTAATAATTGTCAGGAACTTAAACGGCTATAGCATGGACAGATGTAGCTAAAGTAATAACTGCCAGGTACGTAAATGGTGATGGCATGGACAGAGATGGCTAAAGTAATAACTGTCAGGTATGTAAATGATGATGGCATGGACAGAGATGGCTAAAGTAATAACTGCCAGGTACGTAAATGGTGATGGCATGGACAGAGATGGCTAAAGTAATAACTGTCAGGTATGTAAATGATGATGGCATGGACAGAGTTGGCTGAAGTAATAACTGTCAGGTACGTAAATGGTGATGGCATGGACAGAGTTGGCTGAAGTAATAACTGTCAGGTACGTAAATGGTGATGGCATGGACAGAGATGGCTAAAGTAATAACTGTCAGGTACGTAAATGGTGATGGCATGGACAGAGTTGGCTAAAGTAATAACTGTCAGGTACGTAAATGGTGATGGCATGGACAGAGTTGGCTAAATGAATAACTGTCAGGTACGTAAATGGTGATGGCATGGACAGAGTTGGCTAAAGTAATAACTGTCAGGTACGTAAATGGTGATGGCATGGACAGAGTTGGCTAAAGTAATAACTGTCAGGTACGTAAATGGTGATGGCATGGACAGAGTTGGCTAAAGTAATAACTGTCAGGTACGTAAATGGTGATGGCATGGACAGAGTTGGCTAAAGTAATAACTGTCAGGTATGTAAATGGTGATGGCATGGACAGATTTATCAAAATAAATAACTGTCTGGTATTACATTGTGATGGCATGGATATAGTTGGCTAAAGTAATAACTGTCAGGTACGTAAATGGTGATGGCATGGATATAGTTGGCTAAAGTAATAACTGTCAGGTACGTAAATGGTGATGGCATGGACAGAGTTGGCTAAAGTAATAACTGTCAGGTATGTAAATGGTGATGGCATGGACAGATTTATCAAAATAAATAACTGTCTGGTATTACATTGTAATGGCATGGGCAGAGTTGGCTAAAGAACGAGGGGAAGTTAATAAGTATGTCACAATTGGCTGTAGAAAAATAACTAAATATGATAACAACTTGAAACCAGTTTATTTTTATACGTACATTGTCCCTTTATTTCTCAACATGATGTCCACCAACATTGATGCACGTATCCCATCATTTTATCAGTCCTCCCAAACCAGATGCATAGAACTGCGTGCTCTGTATTCTAAACCACGTTTTCACTTCACATTCAATTTAGGCGTCATTCACGAAATGTCTCCCGTCAAGGTGGGTTTTCAGTGGACCAAAAAGGTGGAAATCGCTAGGGGCTAAGTCGGGGCCGTAAGGTGGATATTCAAGAACATCCCATCTTAGTTGGTTAATTTTCTCCTGAGTTAATAGAGCTGTATGTGGTCTGGCATTGTCATGAAGAAGCAGCACTCCTCTAGTCAGGAGTCCTTGACGTTTTCTTCGAATAGCATCATGAAGTATCGATGGAACTTCACAGAACGATTCAGAATTCACATAGTCACCTTTCTTCTTGAAATTAGGTAAAAGCACTCCTTGACAATCCCAGAACACATTCAACATAACCTTCCCTGCTGATGGCGTAACGTTGAATTTTTGAAGACAAGGCGAAGAAGGATGTTTTCTACCCAGCTATGCACCGCTTTACGGGACACACATTTGTCAGCATAAACAGGAAGCATTTCCTTATGAATGTCTTTTACAGGCAGTCCCTTTGCCTACAAGAAAAAAAAACGCACAACACCTCGCTGCTCTTTGGTCGTACACTCCATAAGTACAGTCGCCATTTTGTTTGTGCGCTGCGCATGCGCATGAGACACCTAGCGCCACCTGACGAACGGGAATATAAAGTTCGATGTTGATTGTCACCTAATGACACCTGTAGAAAACACCAACTACATTTACCTGTCATCCCACAGAACTGTGTGACTTACTTATTGACTCGCCCTCGTAATATCTGACAGATTCGTAAACGCTGATATCATGGACAGGGTTGGCTAAAGTAATAACTGTCCGGTACGTGAATGGTGATGGCTTGGACAACGTTGGCTAAAGTAATAATTGCCAGGGCCTTAAAGTGTGATGACATAGACATAAATTGCTAAAGCAATAACACATGGAGATGGCATGGCTAGAGTCAGCTAAAGTAATAAGAGTCATGTACGTGAATGGTGATGGCATGGACAGAGCTGGCTAAAGTAATAACTGTCAATTACAGAATGCTTACGTCAGTGTGTTACCGGGGCTCGCAAGGAAAGCAAAGAACAGCAACACTACTCCCTTTCAGGCATGTCGCAAGAGGCGACTAAGGAAGGGTTGTGCTTAAGGCAGACTATCCCATGCCGTAGAAAAATTCATCCATAAAATCTAACCAACCATGAACAACATATACAGAAACAAGAAGTAATCTACCTACCAACAGGAAAGAAAGCTCTTCTAGAAGAGATATGACGAGTTTCGACGACACCAGCAATACGGAGATTTGATTGAATTCCTTTCACCTAGGAAAATCTACAGGTGTGGCACATGGGATGTTAGAATTATGTATTAATTAGGAAAGACAGTAGAGATGATAGACAAACATATAAGAATATCATTTTGGGATTGTGCGAAACAAGGTCTAAAGGAACAAACACCCAGCATCTAAACATAGGTGAAACCGTGCTGTTCTCAGGCCATAAAGGCGCCCCCCCCCCCCCCCCCCACACACACACACACGCCCTCTCTTTAGTGAAGGAGTGGCAATAATGTTACCAAAGGAGGCAAAGGAAGCATTTATAGAGTTTCCTGTTCTAGACCTTAAAACCGTAAACAAAAAGAAAAAAATGTGAATGTGATCCAGTGTTAAGCACCAATAAATGATAAAGAGAAATCAATCAAGAAGGAAGTTTACATGAAACTTCAAAATGTAATAGACAATCCAAAAATTTGTAATATCAAATATTTGATCTGTAACCCTATGCAAAAAAGAAGTCGTGAGGAAACATGGACTTGGATAATGAACGTAAGTAGTGAAATATTCACACAATTTTGCGCAGTGAACCAATATGACAGACGTCAGTGTTTTACCTAGCTAAAGAATTCATAAAGCTACATGGACTTCATCCGATTACAAAACAGAAAACCAAAATGATCTTATATGTATTAACAAGAAAATTAGTGCATCTCTGCATGAAGTCTTTAGATGAGCAGATAAAAATGCAGACCATCTTCTTCTTATAAGTAACATTAAGCTAAAAATCAAGAGATATGTAACATCTTGGAAACATGGAATTAAATATAATGTAAGATATCTTAGAAATCAAGTAATTAAGGAACACTTTTTGATCAAAGAATTAACAGAAAAAAATGACAAGATCTGATATGCCATGGTATAACATGACTTACTGAATCAAGCTGGAAAACTGTCAAGATATTATATGAATCACAGAATCAAGCTGAACAATTGTTAAGATCTGAAATGACATGACTCACAGAATCAAGAATGAAAACTAGCAGAATCTGATATAATATTACTCAAAGAAACAAGCAGGTAAATTGCCAAGATTGCTCGTGTCATGACACTACTCACATAGCCAAGCAGAACAACCAAAGCTGAAAACATCTGAAGTGACACGATATGACTCATATTATTAGGCAGAAAAAGTTACACTAATTGACAAAACATGGCTTATAGAACCAAGCAAAAGGACTGGCAAGACTCACAGAATCAAGCTGGAAAACTGTCAAGATCTTATATGGCATGACTCAAGATTAAGACATGAAAATTAATAATATCTGACATGACATTATACAACTCACATAATTAAACAGCAAAACTGACTGGGGCTGTCATGCTATCGCCCGACATCACTCACAGAATCAAGTAAAAGAACGTATACGATTTGAGATGACGTGACTCATATATCCAAGCAGGAAACCTGTCAGGAGTGACATCATATGACATGACTGCATATCCAGCAGGAGAAATGTCACGATTTGACACGACATGACTTGCAGAATCAAGCAGAGGAATCAAAGTTCTATAACATGGTTTGACTCCCAGATACAAACATGAGAACTGACACGATCTAACATGACTCACAGAAGCAACAGTAAAACTGACATCTGCCATGAAATGGCTCACAAAATGAGCATGGCAACTAACAGGATCTGATACGACTAAGGGACTGAGCAGGAAAATTAACAATATCTTAAATGACTTGACATGACTCACAAAATCAAACAGGATAAATTACAACATAACTCACGGCATGAAATATTTCATAGAATTAAGGAGGGAAGTAACTAAGATCAGACATTACTCAGAATCAACAGTGAAAGCTGATAAGATGTGATATAACACAATAAGCCTCACAAAATCAAGCAGGAAAACTAACGCAATCAGGGAAAATGACTAGATCTGACTTTACTGATCCAGAAGAAAAGCAGACAAGCTGACAAACTCCTGACATGACTCACAGAATCAATCAGGAAAAATTACGGGATCTGACTTGATTTGACCTAATCAAGCAGAACAACTGGAAAAAAAATTAAAACAATTGACATAACACGACTCACAAAATCAAGCAGAAACATACAAATTAAAATAAAAAAAGATAAATTAGCCGTGTTTCAGATGACTCTACTGTACTTCTTATTTTCAATAATTGATCTGTTATTCACAGGGTTTGCTGTGCACGTGCTGCTATATCTGTCTGGTACGTAAATTTTAATGGCATGGATATAGTTGGCTAAATTAGTAACTGTCAGTTACGTGAATGGTGATAGCATTGATATAGTTGGCTAAATTAATAACTGTCAGGTAAGTGAATAGTGATGGCATGGACAGAATTAACAAAATTAATAACTGTCTGATACATAAATTGTGATAGCATAGACATACTTGCATGTCTCTCTGGCCGAGGGGTTACAACACTTTCTCCGTAATCCCGTTTATCACGCAGAGTCTCGGAGTGGGCGAGAGCTGGGAGCGGTTCGACCCCCGCTGGTGACTTGCGGGATAACTGAGCCTGGCCGCTCAGAAAGCAATGGCAAACTACTGAGCGTAATCTTGCCAAGAAATCAACATACAGCTGAAAGATGCTGATGTTGACAGCGATGTCCTGTAAAGGATATGCAAAAAAAATAAAAAAAAATAGACATACTTGCCTAAAGTAATAACTGTCAGGTCGTTAAAGTGTGATGGCATGGACAGAGATGGCTAAAGTAATAACTATCAAGTATGTAAATGAAGTTGGCATGGACAGAGTTGGCTAAAGTAATAACTATCAGGTGCAGAATGCTTCCGTCAGTGTGTTACCAGGACTCGCAAGGAAAGCAAAGAACAGCAACACTACTCCCTATCAGGCATGTCGCAAGAGGCGACTAAGGAAGGGTTGTGCTTAGGACAGACTACCCCATGCTGTGTAAAAATGCATCCACAAAATCTAACCAACCATGAACAACATATGCAGAAACAAGAAGTAATCTGCCCACCAAGAGGAAAGAAAGCTCTTCTATAAGAGATATGACGAGCTTCGGCGACATCCGCAATCCAGAGATCTGATTAAATTCCTGTCACCTTAGAAAATCTCCAGGATTGGCACCTGGGATGTTAAAACTATGTATTAATTAGCAAAGACGGCAGAGGTGGTAGAAAAAAAAGAATTATAAGAATAGCATTTATTATATAGCATAACAATATTACTCAGAGAACCAAGCAGGTAAATTGCCAAGATCTCTCGTGTCATGACACGACTCACATACCCAAGCAGGAAAACTGAAATCATCTGAAGTGACATGATCCGACTCATAATATTGGGCAGGAAAACTTACACTATCTGACAAAACATGACTCATAGAGTTAAGCAATAAGGCTGACAAGACCTGACATGACTCACATAATAAAGCTGGAAAACTGTCAAGATCTGAAATGGCATGGCTCACAGAATCAAGCAGGAGAATTAACATTATCTAAAATAACATGCCATGACTCTCAGAATCAAACAGAAAACTAACAAGATCAGATATGACATGACTCACAGAATCAAACATGAAAGTTGATAATATCTGACATGACATAATTAAACAGAAAGCTGACAAGGACAGTCATGCTATCACCCGACACCACGTACAGAATCAAGTAAGAGAATGTATTAGATATGACATGACATGACTCACATATCCAAGCAGAAAACCTGACAGAAGATGATATCATATTACATGACTGATTATCAAACAGGAGAAATGTCACGACTTGACTAACAAGACGTGACTCACAGAATCAAGCAGAAGAAGAATCGATAAGTTCTGACATGAAACGACGTGACACACAGAATCATTCATGAGAAATGACACAATCTGACATGGCATGATTTGACTCACAGAATCAAACACGACAACTGACACGATCTGACACGATTCTCGGAAACAACAGTAATACTGGCATCTAACATGAAATGACTCACAATATGAGCATGCCAGCTAACAGGAGCTGCTATCACTCAGAGAATCGAGCAGGAAAACTGAAGATATCTCACGTGGCATCGCATGACATGACATGACTCACAAAATCAAGCATGTGAAATTACAACATATGTCATGGCATGAAATATGTCATAGAATTAAGCAGGGGAGCTGATAAGATCCAACATGGCTCAGAATCAAGAAAGAAAACTGATCAGATCTGACATCACATGACATGACTTACAAAACCAAACTAGGAAAACTAACACAATCTGACATATCATGACGTGCTTAATAGAATTAAGCAGGAAAGCATGCCAGATGCGTCATGGCACGATATGTTATGACTCACAGAATCACTCAGGAAAACATGAGATTTGACTTGACTGACAGAATCAAGCAGTAACACTGACAAAAGTCGGACACGACATGACTCACAAAATCAAGCAGCAAAACTAACGAGACCTGACATGACCGAGAGAATCAAGCAGGAAAACTGATAAAAGTCTGATATCATCTGACATGATCACAAAATTAAGCAGGAAAACTGACAAGCTTTGACACGACTAACAGAATCAAGCTGGAAAACATTATTCGTTTGTAAGATGTGTCTACCACACGTCATAGTTTCATTCATTATTTCGTTATTCACAGGGTTTGCTTTGCAAGTGCTGCTGCCAGGGAAGATCAGACGAAGACGATGAAATACACCATGTGAGGAAGTGACCGTAAAAGAGCCTAAGTTGAATTGCTGACTTTTTATTGTAACCATGTCGCGTCTCCGTTCAGTCATTTAGACAAAGAATAACCGTCTGACCAGCTCCTTTCATTACCGCCATTTATACTTTCTCCACAATAGATATAAACTAGAGGAAGTTAGATAGTTAGTTGCCAGTTGATATTTTTAAAAGGAAACTAAGGACTCACATAATCAAGAATGAAATCTGACAGAATCTGTCATAATACGAGAACGGTAAAAAATGTGATGCCTCGTAATATTTAATTTCACTGGAAAAAAACAACAACAGATAAAACTTACATTGAAATAAAGCCCTAAGTTTGTACTTCAAAAATGTATTTCTCAATGTAGTCTCCGTTATGTGTTATAGTTTTGTTCATCTTCTCACAGGAGATTGTTTCACCGTTTAATGGTCTCAGTGTCATTAAAGTGCCCGCGAAGATCTTCTTCCAGTGGTCCAAACAGATGGAAGCCTGAAGGTGCTAAATCGAGGGGGGATGTAAGGGGGATGTGGTAATAATGTCCAGCCAAATTCTGCAACCGTATCAATGGTACATTTGTTAGTGTGTGGCGTGGCATTATCATGCAACAGTACTGCAGTTCTCGGCTCTTTGAATGGGTAAAGTCATCGAAGACTCCCTCTAAGCTTCTTCAAAGTTTCAATTTAACGGTCAGCATTCACCGTGTTTCTTTGCTCCATGAAGTCGAGAAGAATCACACCTTTCTCATCCCAAAACACGGAGGCGATAACTTTTCCTACATTTGGTGACATTTTGAACTTCTGTCTTGTCGGCGATGTTGTGTGATGCCATTCCGTTGACTGACTCTTGGATTCTGGTTCAAAGGAATGAACCCAACTCTCATCACCTGTCACAACATTCGATAAAAGCCTTTCTTCTTCAGTTTCATAAGAGGTTGATGGCTATGATTTTCCTTGCTTCTTTCAAATGTCTATCTGTCAAGATTCTGGATACCCACAAACCTTCAAATAATCCAGATGTTTATGTTGGTCTGGGCACTGCCGTTACTAATAGACAACATGGAACACAGTTCATCCAGTGTTACCCGTCGGTCACTACGAATGATGTCATCAACACGAGGAATGTGTGGAGTCAATGCGGTTGACGGACGGCCAGTACGCTTTGCGTCAGCCAATGAGGATTGACCTACTTCAGTTTCGTCACAACGACGTACCCAAAGTCTGACAGTACTAACATCCACCGTTGAAACTCCATAAATAATACTGAAACGTTCGTGGATGCAAATTGGGATCTCGCCTTCAGCATTGAGGAATTCTATGACATTACGTTGCTGTAACCGAACTTCTTTGGTGGTCATTTTAAACCGTTACTGTTGCGCAACCTGTGACTGAAATAGGTTGGTAGTGTACACACCGCAGAAGAGTGTTTGTGGAATCCCGCTAAATAAATAAATTGCATACCGATAAAGTATTAACATAGAAAATAGAAGGCATTACTTATTGAACGCCCCTCGTATTACTCAGAGAGTCAAGCAGGTAAATTGATAAGATTGACTTGTCATGACACGACTCACATAACCAAGGAGGAAAATTGAAAACATCTGAAGTGACATGATATTCCTCATATTATCAAGCAGGAAAACTTACACTATCTGAAAAAAAAAAAAAAAAAACATGGCCCAAAGAATCAAACAGTAGGATTGACGAGACCTAACATGACTCACAGAATCAAGGAGAAAACTAACACGATCTGATTTGACACGACTCACAGAATCAAGCAGGAGAAACTGCGTGAATATTTCATAGAATTAAGGAGGGGAGCAACTAAGGTCAGACATGACTCAGAATCAAGAAGGAACACTAATAAGATGTGATATCACATAACAAGACTCACAGAATTAAGCAGGAAAAAATACGATCTGACATACGACGTGTTTAATAGAATCAAGCAGGAAAACTTGTGAGATCCGACGTGACATGATAAGTCATAACTTAGAGAATCAATCAGGAAAACTGAAGGGATCTGTCTTGACTGACAGAATCAAGCAGGAAAACGTACAACAGTTTTGACATGACATAACTGACAGAATCAAACAGAAAAACTGATAAAGGTTTGACATGACTCACAAAACCAAGCAGGAAAACTAACGAGATCCGACATGGCTGACAGAATCAAGCAGAAACACAGACGAACCAAAAGTTTGACATGACATGACTCACAATATCAAGGTGGAAACAGGAAAGATAAATTAGCTGTTTCTAAGATGTGTCTACTATAGTTCATAATTTCATTCATTGATCTGTTATTCACAGTGTTTGCTTTGCAAGATTTGCTGCTGCTGCCAAGGAAGATCGGAGTATGAAACAATACACAATGTAAGGAAGAGCAGAAGCTGAAATGCTCACTCTTTGTTGTAACCATGTCACGTCTCCGTTCAACCATATAAACAAAGAGTAACGGTAAACCTATGGCGGATAATCAATTTGTGAATTGAGATGCCGCCACATATACCAGAATACATTTTTATGAGGTAGGCTGACCATTCATCGCCGTCTTCTCTACATTCTCCACAATATATACAAACGAGAGGAAGTTATAAAGTTAGTTATCAATTGATATAGGTAAAACTAAATTAGATACGATCTTGAATACGAGTAGTATTATTGCCTTAAGCTTTGACTGTATTTCTCAATTTAATCTCCATCATTATTGATGCATTTCTGCCCACACCATAACCATTGCTTCGAAAACTGCGGCTGAAAAGCACTTGCTCTACAGTCTCGGGAACTTTAGAACCTCACTTTCAATTTCGGCATCATTCGAGACGCGCTTGCCGTCAATGTTGAACATTTAACGGATCACACATATGAAACGCACTCTAGGCTAGGGCCTCTGAAGCACACTTTTGCCGATTTGCCTCCGTAGATGTTCAACTGTCCTCTGGGTTAATAGAGTTTTGAGTCTTGCGATATCGTGTTGGAGAGGCACTCTTCTATAGTTTTTTGTTTTTGTTTTGCATATCCTTTATAGGACATCGCTGTCAACATCAGCATCTTTCAGCTGTATGTTGATTTCTTGGCAAGATTACGCTCAGTAGTTTGCCTTTGCTTTCTGAGCGGCCGGCTCTGTTATCCCGCAAGGCACCAGCGGGGATCGAACCGCTCCCAGCTCTCGCCCCGCTACGAGACTCTGCGTGATAAACGGAATTACGGAGAAAGTGTTGTAACCTCTCGGCCAGAGAGACCGGCTCTTCTATAGTGCATTCACATTTGTTTGCCTCCATATAAAAATCCATATCTCAGTAACCAACTGATGGAAAACTATGAGATTTAGCATATAACCTTATCATCATGTCCACCCAACAAAAAATTTTTGTTCTGGAGATTGCACAGCAGATTTCAATGTTTGTTTATATGTGATATATAATTTACGGGTAAGAGATTAAGTTCATAATTTTAAATGTATTACACCGTAGCCAGACAATCAGCGCTCAATGTTGAATATTCTACTTGTTTCACGGGATTGGACTTATGCCAAGAATCCCGCGCTGTTTAGACTAGGATTGTTCAGAGGTGTCGTCAAAATATGGGTTATTTCATGAAACCTGATTATTATTATAAAAAAAAAAAATCTTACCACTTATCGCTAACATTGAAATATGTGAATATTTTTCAATGGGATTGAATGCGAAATTGTGTATACACTTCAAAGCATCGCTATGAAGTTGTACACATATTTTTGTATAGAAGCTGATCGTAGGAAAATGTTTTATACTATTACAAATTCCGAAAAAAAAGAATAGTGCATGCATTGGGTTTGAGTAAACGGTCATTTCGTTGATGTGTGCAAGAATCTGGAATTAAACCACTACGCAATAACCAAACGTTAGGTAGAAAGTTTATTGTAGACAGTTTTGACAAAGATGTCATAAGGCGAGCTATTATAAAAATGCTTTTAAAAAGTCGCTTAAAAGTCGACAGGGTCGACTTCATTGCAACGGGTTCTATCCCATATGGCTCGGTCTCTTTCCGCAGCGCGGAAAGCATTGCACAAAGCAAGAACTCCGCAGCTCTAGCGACGACCCACAGAAGTCTCCGAAAAATTTAACTCGTGAACCGAAGGATGCGGCTAGGAATCGAACCCACAACCTTTGGAGCCCGAGTCAAAAGGCTTGACCACTTCGTCACGGAGACTCCTAAAAGTATAAAAATTGTGGATTTTATAACCAGGGTTATTCAGCATTATAAAAATGCTGGATACCAAAGAAACAGTTACTGTAAGAAAACTTAGAGTTTGGTTGAGAAAGAACAATAACATAGAGCTATCCAAAACAACTTTGTGGAAAATTATAAGGACATTATCTTCACTTTTAGAAAGTACAAGGGAGGTAGAAATATTCTTTGCGAGCAGCCGCATTTAGGAGCCATGAGAAGCAGATACCTATGTGAAATAAGGGAAATGCGCAAAGAAAATTAAGGCATAGTGTATTTGGATGAAATGCGGATCAATGCGCACCACACAAGTGACAAGGAATGGCAATCAGTGGATGGACAGATAAAGCGAGTTGTGCCCAGTAGTATAGGACAGCTTTTGGTCATGGCCCATGCTGGTAATACGCATAATGGCTTACAACAGAATTCTGGGCTCGTGTTTGTATCAAAGCATACAGACAATAGGGATTATCATAATAAGACGAATGGTAATATATTTAGAGATTGGCTCGAGAATACTGTGCTTCCATCCCTAGATAGACCGTCGTGTCCAATTATGGACAATGCATGATATCAATGTTGTTGCCAATGAAGACAAAATACCTATAGCATCGAGCACAATGGGAGCAATAAAGATATGGCTCCGAAAGACACTGACAACTATTTTCATAGTGCAACATAGGTAATCATGTACCGTCTCCGAACAGTAAACAGCAGAGTAGACAATATTTCACGAAGACTCACAGCGGGTCTGTCACCCACGTGTACGTGTGAACAAACTACACAGACAGCTGAACAGATATTTAAAAATGGACACATGATGACTAAATTGACGTATCATACCTGTGCTTCAATCCCTAGATAGACCGTCGTGTCCAATTATGGACAATGCATGATATCAATGTTGTTGCCCAAGAAGACAAAATACCTATAGCATCGAGCACAATGGGAGCAATAAAGATATGGCTCCGAATGGAAAACATACCATTTGTAGAAACGTATTTCTAGCTAGAATTGTTGTCCCTTGTATAAAATACGTCAAAAAGCAAGAAATATCAAATCGACAAGTTGATAGAAGAGCATCGTCATGGGTGCTTGAGACTTCCGCCGTACCATTCTCATTTTAACCCTATTGAACTTGTGTGGGCTAAAATTAAATGACAGGTGGAAGCTGACAATGCTTTATTCAATTCGTCTGACGTCAAGATACTAATCCAGTCCGCGCTATTAAATATTGATAAAAGTTAATGGAAAATGTGAGGACCATGTGTTGAAAGAGGAAGAGGACTATTGGAGAAAGGATGGATTAAATTTTATGCAACCGAGAGCAGTAATCAACCTACTGGAATCGTCCGACACAGATTAAGGTCTGAGCAGATCGCAGACCTTAATCCACGTGCACGCTTACTGGGATATTTGCCTCCAACTATTCAGACGAATTGCAGGCCCTAAACAATACAGCATCAGCACAATGTCAATGGCACCAGTTTGTATTCCACAGTGATGATTTCAATTCCGCAAGCCCTCAGCGGTGACAAACAACTGGTATTAAAAAAAAAAAAAAAAAAAACCACACACTAAACGCATTGTATACCACAACAATGTTTTCCCGTAGTGAATGTAAATAACGAAAACACAAACCATATATAGTACGATGTACTGCCTGGCACATTTTGCTGCATCTCATCAGGTACTTACTGCAGATGTCACACAACATAGAGTAAAATAATTAGAATCATCGTTCAAGCTGAAATATACACATATTCACCCAGTAATATCAGTTGTTTACCATGGTAAACATGTGCAAACAGAAAGACATAATAGTCAGTTTAAAATTACCACAGTAAACAACTGATATTACTGTGTGAATATGTGTATATTTCAGCTTGAACGATGATTCTAATTATTTTACTCTATGTTGTGTGACATCTGCAGTAAGTACCTGACGAGATGCAGCGAAATGTGCCAGGCAATAAATCGTACTATATATGCATTGTATACCATCAGAAGAGTAATATTGCGGTGGAAACTGACATATTGTGGCATAACAAGAAACGTGACAGCAAACACGTTGTCAAATTAGGGGACAACACAGGTGAATACGAATCAATATATAAACTTCAATGAAAAGAGGACCAACATCTTGATCGTTAAGAAGAAAGCCCACTACAGAGACACTGACAACTATTTTCATAGTGCAAAACAGGTAATCATGTTCCGTCTTCGAACAGTAAACAGCAGAGTAGACAATATTTCACGAAGACTCACAGCGGGTCTGTCACCCACGTGTACGTGTGAACAAACTACACAGTCAGCTGAACATATCCTTAAAAATGGACACATGATGACTAAATTGCGGTATAATTCTGGTCACTCCATACGCACATTAACGCACAGCTTATTAGAAGCTTTCACGAACTCAATATAAAAAGCTAAATGCATCCTAGTAACATGAAACCTTGTGTACAATTATTAACCAGCAGCTGAAGAAACAAGAAGGAAGTGAAAAATAAGGTAAGAAATATATTCCTTCTACTTTCCTGTCAATTTACACATTATTCACCCCATGCCTCTGTAAATTCTCTGTCTTTACTAATATTCCACATAGCACCCCTCTCGGGCGTCTCCGTGGTGAAGTGGTCAAGCCGTCTGACTCGGGCTCGGAAGGTTGTATGTTCGATTCCGGGCCGCGTCCTTCATTTCACGAGTGCATTTTTTCGGAGACTCCCGAGGGTCGTCGCTGAACCTACGGAGTTCATGCTTTGCCTTTGTGCGACGCTTTCCGCGCTGCTGAAAGAGACTGAGCCATATGAGATAAAAACCCGGTGCAATGCAGTCGACCCTGCCGACTTTTAAGCTACTTCTTTTATTGCACCTACTCCCATACGAATCCGGTTACGCCTTGTGTCGTCATCTGAAATGGCGGGGCATTCATTACTGTAAAACAAGTTTGTTAGCGAGAAATCACTAGTTTTTCACCAAAACATCAATGAAATGTCGCCGCATTCGATGATTTAAGTTGTTTTCAGACCTATAAAAGACATATTCCTTGGGTCGGGGTAAAATAAGACGGCAGGAAAAATTTCATAACGATGCAACAGACAGTTTTCAAAATAATTGATCGTGAATGCCGGCATTCATTTCCGGACAGACTATTGTCACACAGTTCTTTTAATAATATTTTCGTCGTCATCCACGCACACACACACACACACACACACACACACACACACACACACACACACACACACACACACACACACACACCACACACACACACACACATATATATATATATATATATATATATATATATATATACAGACAGAGAGAGAGAGAGAGAGAGAGAGAGAGAGAGAGAGAGAGAGAGAGAGAGAGAGAGAGAGAGAGAGAGAGAGACTTAGACAGTGGCTCTGCTGATGATATTCCTCCATGCCAACGTCTCAATCCATCCAGCATGATTTCTCTTGGTCTGTCTCTGCCTCTCTTCCCCTCGATCTTTAGAGTTGTCACGATGTTCTCCAATGCCTGTCTTCTCATCACATGACCAAAGAAAGATGTTCGTCTCTTTCTTATTGTTGTATATTGTGTTGTAGTTTCATTAGCTTCTTTCAGGCAATCGTTGTTAGTTACTCTGGCAGTCCAAGGAAATCGCAACATTCGTCTCAAAATCCACATCTCAGTTGCTTCTAAATTCTTCCTAATTTGCTCATTTATATTCCAAGATTCGCTGCCATACAGCAAAGCTGTCTCTATATAACATTTCAGCACTCTCTTTCTTACATCCACTGATAGTGACTAATTGCATAATATACCCTTCATTTTTTGAAATGCTGCTTTTGCCTGTCATATTCTGCTCTTAAACTCTGTTGTACATCTTCCATCTGATGTTATAAATGGCCCTAAGTATTTAAAATTATCCACTTGGTTAAGAATTTTCCTTTCTATTTCTATGTCACATTTTACCATGTTACCTATTTTCTTTGATATCACCATTGTTATTGTTTTCTTGATATCCAAGGAGAGTCCTTTATCTGCACTCTCTGTTACTGCATTAATACAACAATTCTTGTAGGTCTCTTGCATTATCCACCACCAATACTTTGTCATCTGCAAAACGTGTATTGTTTATATTATAACCTCCGATTAGTATTCCTGGATTCTCTTTGATCTCTCTCATTATTACTTCGCTATCGAGGGAGAAGAGATCTGGTGACAAGACACACCCCTGGTGTACTCCTAGCTTTATTTATTCGTATATGCCCTCTTTATTTACCATTTTAATTGCTGCTACTTGGTTCCAGTAAATATTGTTTATTATTTTTAAATCTTTCACATCAATGTTGACGATTTCCAACATTTTAATTAGTGTCATTATGTTTTACTTTATCAAATGCCTTAGTATAATCTATGGAACACAAATATATGTCTTTCTGTGTCTCTATTGACCTTTCTATTAGTGTTCGTAATATATATGTATTGCATTGTTTGTGCCCTTTCCTACCACAAAACCATACTGTTCTTCACTAATTTCCATGTCTATTTTCTTCCTTGTTCTTCTCATAATGTATCTTATAATTCTGAGTGGAAGCTTAATGACATGGTTTATGAGGTTAGTTGTACGAAAATCTTCGCATTCAATTGCTCCTGGTCTTTTTGGTACATCTATAAATACAGATGTCAGCATATCACTCGGTAAATATCCACTGCTGTAAATATCATTCAGTATTTTGTTTAAAATATCTACTCCAAATTCTCCCAATACTCTTCTATTGTGATTCATCTGGCCCAGTTGTTTTTAATTTCTTCGTATTTTTCATAGCGTCAGCAACGCCTTCTGTTAGAATAGGCGGACCCTCTAAGTTACTTTCTTCGGTTAATTCTCTCCTTTCTCCATCATATAATCCTCTTATATACTAATTCCACCTCTTCATTATAGCACCTTCCTCCAAAAATATATTTCCTGTTTTTGATATGAAACACCCTGTATTTATTCTTATTTTCTTCCCGTGAGCTCACTGATTTATCTGTGCATATTTTTTTTTGTATCTTTAATGGAGTTTAATTCAGTTTCATTGCATTGCTCGTTTAACCAAATTTCTTCTGCTTTCACACATTTATCTCATATTTCTTTATTTATCTTAGCATATTCTTGTTTGCTATTTTTATTCTGTTTCCTTTTGTCCATCAGAATTAAGATTTCTTAATTCATCCATTAAAAAAAAAACTTTTTGGCTTCTCTCCTGGTAATATTTCTTTGCTAGTTGGATGAATGGAGAGTAGAATGTCAGATCCTAACTAATTCCCAAATCAGGAGACGCTCCTTCGAGGTGACGTCATGTTTCACTATATAAATAGTATAGCTCACCAGGTTTGTTATTTTAATTGGATATTTTTTAAAATAATTACATTACTATTTTACTGTTAGATATGCCTGAATAGTACACATTTCTATGTTAGTTAGCTTATATGTGTATGGATTCTACATGCGCAATACTATTTTAAACCATTATCTAACCTCAGTCTATTTCCTGACGTTGTAGAAGCCTAAAATCCAGTTTATCGCTACCGCGTATGGACAATCACCCTCGGATTAATAAGACAGTGAGGGTAAAACCATGGTCAGCTGCTTTGGTGGCTGAATAGTCACAGGACTATCATTCTGAGTCGTTGAATGTGGTAATGGTGAAAATTGTATTGACCCCACCCGCCTTGTCATTTTCCGGCGCGCCGATAACAGATCGGGTTCGATAATTGATTACCGTGGGTTTCGATCACCGACCACCCGTGTCGATCACCGACCCACCCCAGGAGACAACGAAAGTACCAAAGATCGCGCGAGATTCAATTAAGTAGGTCAAATCAGGAGCCTCATTTTGACGTCACGGCGTAGGAGCTATACTTTATATATAGTAAAATATGACGTCATCTCGTAGGAGCGGCTCCTGGTTTGGGTATTAGTTAGGACCTGACATACTACTATGGGGTGCCTTAACATTTCCCATTGGTAATTTATACTCTGTATTTTAGCTATTGCATTGTACTTATTTTTCACAGTCACTCTGTATTGTTCTTGAAAAAAAATTTTTTTTTTGGGGGGGGGGGGGGGGGGGGGGGGGGGGGGGGGTCTACTTTCAGAACTACTTTATTAAGTCTCAATTTCTTAACCATTTTCCCTCTTCTGTAATCTTACCTTTATTTGACGACGTAGTGGTACTTGATCACTATTGCAGTCAGCACCAGGACTGTCTTTACATTAATTAACGCATTTCTAAATCTCTTATTAATAAGTCAATTAGGCTGCATATTTTCATATCAGGGCTTTACCATGTGTATAATCGTCTTTTGTGGTGTTTACACCATGTGTTTCCAATTATCATATCATTAATATTTGCCCATTATTAGTTTATATCCTCTTTCATTTCTTGTATCTAAACCACAATTCCCTACCGCATCCTCTATTTTTTCCTTTCCTATTTTTGCATTAATATCTCTTAGTATGATTTTTATTTCTTGTGATCTAATTTGAGCTATCGCCCTTTCTACTTCACCGTAAAAGTGTTGTATTTATTCATCACTACTGCTTGTTGTTGGTGCATATACTTGTATACTATTTATATCTGTTGGTTTGCCTTTGATTTTGACCATTGTAACTCTATCTGAAATACACCAGTATTCATTAATTTATTTGGCTGCTTTTTCATCAAATAGTATACCAACACCTTTTTCATGTGTATCCCCTTCATAATAAATTATTGTGTGTTTGTGAGTTATAATTATGCCAGATACCTTCCATCTCATCTCACGTATGCCTAGTATATTCATTTTCATGCTTTCTATTTCTCTTAGAACTTTGGTTAACTTTCCTAGCCCCTTTAATGTCCTAACATTCCATGTTCCTACTCTAAATTTATTTAGTTTAGTTATGGTTTTGCCATCAGTAGTTGGATGACGGTCTGGTGTCACCTGTGGCTCATGACTGTCCCTACCGGACGAGGATGTCATAAGACAGCCATTAACGTCGTTCACTAGCGTTGAAATATGTTTTGCCATGAGGTCTTGAGAAGATAATGTGGTGGTTTCCCCTTGCCTTCCACATCCACATGGTGGACTTTTAATTCTGCCTTTGAAAGTCATTTCCGACAAGTGATTGCCCTGCTCTGCTCAGCTGCAGAGTTGTCCACTTATTCTGGTGGATACTCGATCACGGAAAAGTATTTTACACAATAAGTCACTATCATTGAAACAGAGTGCTTAAATCGTGTATAGAACCTGTTTTGCTGTATGGAAGTGAATCACGGAACGTAAATGAACAAATTAGGATGAACTTAGATGAGAAGAGCGGAACATAAAGATGATAAAACTGTCTTAGTTACTCGCCAGTCAGCTTAAAAAGCCATTTCTTAGCCAGATAGAAAGGATGGAAATGATACAGAACGAAGCCATGCGCATCATTCTTGGATGTACAAGAGATACAGCATGCAGGGCGATGCGCTACCTTCTTGATTTTCCAACCATGAGGGACAGAATACAAATTTGCCAAGCACGTGCCTATCTCAGAGTCAACGCAAATACACATCTGTCGCATTAAAAAACTTGAAGGTTTCGATCGATGACAGAAAGTCGCCCCAAATGTCTACACACAGTCGGCATGTCTTTAATATGTTGTTGCTCGAGAAGGGACTATAGCGCCATCCGTCTGCAAGGCGGCAGCCAGCCTTTGAAGTGATAGACGGAATGTCTGCACAGAGGTCGGCTAGATCTTGTGATGTAGGGAAATTATTCGCTGGTTCACAGGCGGGCAAGACTTTTTGTTGTACGGGAAACAGGTCCCCAGATGAAAGCAAAATAGACGGCGGGTTGTTTCCACCCAGTCTAAAACAGGAGAGAGAAATAGATTCTAGACGGTCTAGCGTCTAGACAGTTTTGTGACGTCATTTATTCCCAGTATAAATACGGTTCAGATAAACAACTTTGAGTTAGTTGACCGAGAGTTGTGAAGTGCTACGGATGTGTGCAATATTCCTTATTTTTTTTTTTTTAGAGAAAGACTATAGTGTCTATTGTTGATAATTATCGGCGGACATCGATCCAGTCTGTTATTTCATAGTCTCCATCTACAACAGGAATAACTATATGGTATTCTATTAAACATATTTAACTTAGATTATTCTTATGAATAGAGTGCATTACTGTGCGGTGATAGAATGTGTTATAAGAGCGTCGGCAACAGTAGCCTATCGCGTAGCTTAAACTAGCTGGTGTGAGATATCATTTAACTCAGTGAGTTAAGGACAATGTAGTGGGATGATATTTAGGGAGATTGAGGATGGTTGGGAGGGATTGAGGGAATGTGAAATGGTAGGATCTTCCAGTAGGGCATCTGCTGGGTTTCTACCCGTTCCCTTTAGTCTTTCCTTGTCTTACCAGGACTCAGACCGAAGTGATGAGCTCCTCGGCCTGATGACAGAGTTTGGTTCTCTGTTATTTTTTCTGAGTGCGGCCGGTGGCCTACACTCACCTAATAAAGGTCGGAATCGAGTTGCTCTCACCAGGTGTGTTCTCTATTCAACAGGTTCCACTCGAATGTTCTACGTTATTCTACCAAGAAGCTAGCAACAAAGTCATAGAAAGTTATGGCTCTAGTATTAAAGGCAGAGTTTGCTGAGAGGCTTTTGCACTGGACCCATATCCCAGATGGTCTGCAGGAACCTGGCCTCTGCTGAGCAGGAAATGATGTTTATAAATGTGTTTATTAAGTGATAGTTACATCACATTTAATTCAGGACACTGAAAATAACACTTGTACCAGGAACACTAGTAACAATAACTACCTGGAACAGTAACATTGTATATTATAAGATTTGGTCGAGACAAGAACACGGAGCTGATCCACGACTCTGGTGAAATGGCAAGTCATGATCGCCCACTCCTTTTGGCAGGGTACAAAATGAGGATAAATGATTCCTTTACCGATTTTATACATGTTATCGTAAACATATCCCAACCTAGTGTCCAGTAGACAGAATGAGAGCTGTGAATATACTATCATTCATTCATTCAGTAGCATGTCCTTTGCAGAACCTCGCTCCCATAACAATCTTCCGGAAAACCTCTCGATCATTAACAAGATGTCCCGCGCCCGATACACCCATCTGGGAATCATCCGCCACATCCTGCACCCATCTTCTCTTTGGCCTTCCTCTTCCTCTCTTCCCAGGCATATACCCCTCCATTATTGTTCTCTAATAAAGTTTCAAGTGACCAAAATATTTCAATTTTCTTTGTTTTATAGTCTTTAATAGCCAACCTTCTTCAATATTCAGCTCTTGAAGTATAGATGCATTTGTTCTTTTCTTTACCAAGATATTCTTAGAACTCGTCTATAACATTTATATTCAAAGGCATTTATGCGCTGTTCAGCTTGTTTAGTAAGTGTCCAGGTCTCACAGGCGTATGTTGCAATGGGAAAGATGCATGCTCTTAAAAATCTAATTTTTGTAGATCTGTCTGTCCCATTCCATAATTTATTCAGTTGTTTTAGTCTTTGAAGAGCAATTGATAGTCGTCGTTTAATTTCTTTCATTGTGTCACCGTTGTTGGTAATCAATTACCCAAGTTATTCAACATTTTCCACCACCTCCAATTTTTCCTCATTAACATATATTTCTTTCTCCATAGTGGTTTTATCTGTATGCATTATCTTTGTTTTTGCTATGTTAAGATATAAGTTGTGATTTTCACTATTCAATTGAGTTGAGGCTATTAGGTTTTCTATACCATTCTGTGTTGTGGATAGCAATACTGTATCATCAGCATACCAAATCTCTGGTATGTCATGACAACCGATATTTAGGGCATCATATAGCTCCCTGTTTAAATCATCTCTTACATTTCTCATTATATTTTCGGCGTACAGGTTAAACAAATAGGGGGACAGCACACATCCCTGACGGACTCCTTGCTTGATGTCAAACCAGTCTGATGTCTCGCCATCTATTCTAACCGCTGCTTGTTGGTCTAGATAGAGCATTCTTATGAGTTGTATTACATGTGGTGGAAAGCCCATATTCCTCATGATTTCCCAAAGTTTCTGATGTTGTACACAGTCAAATGCCTTTGAATAATCCACAAAACATGAGAATAGGTTTACATTAAATTCTATGCACTTCTCTATTATTAAACGCATATTGCGAATGTGATCTCTTGTTCCCCTTCCTTGTCTAAATCCAGCTTGAACCACGTTAGTTTATTCTTCCATTTTCTTACGAAGTCATCCCATTATGATTTTTAGTAGAATGTTACTTGCATCACTGATCAGGGAAACAGTTCTATAGTTGGTGCATAATTTCAGGTTGCCCGTTTTCGGTATTGGAATGAAGATTGTTCCCTTCCAATCTTTTGGTCATATACCATATTTCCATATCTTTTTACATAATGCGTGATAGATTTGTATGCTTTCTTCTCCTCCCGCTTCAATTAGCTCAGCTGGTATCTTATCACATCCAGGTGATTTACTATTCTTCAGGTTCTTTATTGCCCATGCAATTTCATCTAATTAATATGCTTTAGCATTGCATAATGAAGTGTTATGACCAGTTCTTGTACTCGCCGTTTTTCCCTCGCAGATAATTAATTTATCTCCCGTGGGTCTGTGCTATCCCAGAGCAGTACTGGTAAAATCACAGTTCCGTTCCACTTGTTCAATAACTCATTAATTTTCAGCAATTAGCCCACGATCTAATATCATATCTTTTCCAATCTTTCTTCTCCAGGAATACAGATCTTATACTTTTCCCAGCAACGATGGCTACGATGTAGAATCTCAGAGAAGGACACAAAGAAGCGTTAACCAAACAGTGCAATCCCAAACTTGGGAACCAAGAAATGTTAACTACTATGTTGAGTCTGAAAGAAGGCCACTAAGAAGCATTAACCCCGTTGTTCAATCTCAAAACAGGGAACAAAGAAATGATAACTACTATGTTGAATCTGAAAGAAGGACACAAAGAAGCATTAACCAAACTGTTCAATCGCAACACGGGGAACAAAGAAATGTTAACTACAACGATGAATCACAAGGAAATGCGCAGAGAAGCGTTAACGACGATGTTGCATCAAAAACAAGGGTAGCTTCAGATGGCAAAAAAGAGCTTTTCCCGAATGCTGAACAGATTTACTTGGAAACATCATCAAGTGGAGATCCAAAACTTGACCTCCATAATTACAAATTAAATGCCGCCATGGCAATCTTCAAAGAATTTCTTCAAATATCTATAACAGGTAATCATTGTAAAGAAGTATGGGTGACCAATTGTTTCACCGCCGTCTTCCCATTTACATGCAAGCGGCAATTTTCATGGTTTAGAAATAACGTGCATAGAGGCGAAATCCAATCCTGCACTGTACCGTATTTTCGTATTTATATCGCATATATTTTCTTCAGTCCTTCTGTGTTACAATTAGTGTCTTGTCATTTCATATAATCGACGTTTATGTGTTTATAATTGATACATTTGCTATTTCATATTGTGTAGTTTATATAACCTTGTCTTTCAGACAATTGTGATATTCATATTGTGGTATCAAACTTATTACCTGTCGGTATATATTTAGCTTTTTGATATGTGACTTTAGTTATTAGTATTTTACCTTGCAACAACGATCCACTATCCATACATTTTTTTGTATCTTGTTATATACTTCTTACTTTATCTTTACATTTCTTTAGGACTATCTATCTTTAACAATTATTCCGTTGCCAGACATGGCCGTTAATAACTAGTCAGCGTATGGAGGTTAATATGGCCGAATGAATAAGAATGCTCGCTTTTAAACTTCCGGTGTGCTGATGCAGAGGTAGCGATTTCAACCCGTACACCTGTCAGCTTGACTAAAATTTTGACTTCTTGTCCTTGACTTTGGAACGAAAATTACAATTACCTCTGAAGTCGGAGTCGGTTCGCCTGATAGCGAGGTACACTGGTAATAAGAAGAGCGAATCCACACGCAAAAATCAGTCCAATGCACTTCCTAGTAGTAGAAAGTAGTATCATGTGTATGGACTACGCTTGAGTTCAAAGCGGGCGAGCAAAAACAAAGTCAGCGGGTTCAAAACATGAAATATTCCAGTCGTTATAATCACTATGCAGCAGATCCTTTGGAGAATGTCGCTCTCATCAAGGCACATTGAAAAGATCCTGGATCTTTTGTCAGCTCACCTGCCACTTGGTGCTGGCCGACGCCTCGCCCTTCTTGCAGCAACCAGGCCTTGGATTACTGTTCTTTATTAACAACTGTGGCGTTTAATATGAACAACGGCGGTCAGCACTGACGAATGGATACGACCGCTCGTTCTTAAACATCCAGTGTGCTGATGCCGAGGTAGCGGGTTCAACCCTTACAACTGTCAGCTCAACTAAAATGTTGACTTCTTGTCCTTGACTTGGGAACGTAAATTACAAGTACCTCTGAAGTCGGAGTTGGTTTGCTTGATGCCGAGAGACTCTAGTAATAGGGAAAGCTAATCCACACGCAAGAATCAGGCCAGTGCAATCACTAGTAGTAGCACGAGTAATGCAATGCGGATATGATGGGGAGTTTACAGTGTCTTATAATACTCCCTTTGGTAATGCGTATATAATACCGATTATGCCAATATACTATATTTCCTTCATTAATGCCTATATGATCAGCAATTCTTAATCATCTGTTTCAGAGTACAAGAGCAATAATGATAGCAGCAGTAAGAGGTTCACATGTGTCATTACTGGACAAGGTTTACATAGTCCTGAAGGAATCCCCAAAATAAAGCCAGCAGTAGAGAACTATCTGAAAGTCCACGGATACGAGTAAGAAAATCGCATCTTCTTCTTCTCCTTTCGTTCGCTTGAAATATGTCTATAACTGCAATGTTGTCTCTTGTATGGATCTAACTGTCTTTTTTAATTCACTCAGCGGTCCATAGAGTTTATCTTCCACTGTCGTCTCTCTAGGCCAGAAGGTTTTCCTGGACATGTTGTAATTTGGGCAGTCTTGGAGTATGTAGGTATGTGCTCTGCTGTCTGCGACGCCAAACAACATGTGCACATTACTGAGTCACCAATCGTGAATTTTGTATACATGTGGTTGCGTAATCTATTGTGTCCTGTTCTGAGGCGCAGAATAATGACCTGTTTTGGTTTGTCCATAAAATGGTAGTCGTCTTGAGCAGGTTTTGGTGGCCTTCTGACTGATTTGATCATTCTTTACTTTTGGTGGTATGTAACGGGCACATCAAGCTCTTCTTCTTTTGCTCTTTCCTTAGCGAAGCGATCAGCTGTGTCGTTTCCGGGGACTCCACAGTGGGATGGTATCCACTGTATGGTGACATGCTGACTACTGAGTTCAGAAGAAAAAAAAAGCAGCGGCTGCAGCAGGATATAACGATGTGAATTGGAAACAAATAGGTATATTAAGCTCCTGCGAGAAGAAACGTACTAAACACAAATACGTTGCACATACCTTACAAGGAGATCCATCGCATATCGGAATAAATGTGACAATTCAAAATCAGAAGTAATCAATAAATATAAAATGAATAATAAAATAAAATACACACAAAAGCGTACAATACGAAACACAGGACGGCCGACGTTTCGATTCTCTGAATCTTTGTCAAGGACAGGACAACACAGATAGATAAACAATCAATCAATCAATCAATCAAGCAATCAATCAATCAATCATGTGCCATGCGGGAAAGCGTGGGCGGTCATGACTCACCATTTCACTCGATCACCAGAGTCGTGGATCATCTCAGTGTTCATGTCTCGTCCATGCCACGTGGCCAAGCCATCCAGGTATTTTCCTCTTGGTCTGTTCCCCTCAATCTTGCCAGTTGTCAATAAGTTCTCCAATCCATTTCTTCTCATAACATGTCCAAAAAATTTTGACTGTCTTCGTCTAATTTCTCTAATCAGTCTACGATTTTCATTTGTCTCCTGTAGTACTTGGTCATTGTTTTTTTTTTTAATCTGTCCATGGTACTCTTTGCATTTTCCTAAGAAACCACATTTCTGTAGCCATCAAATGTTTTTCAGCTTGACTGCACATTGTCCAACAACGAAATACAAAAAAAAAAAAAAAAAATGCAAAAAGCACCACTACACTGTTTCCATGTGGGAGCAGAAAAAGGCGGTTTTACCAGTTGCGAAGGCACTCTTTGGCTGCAGAGTCTAAGTATAGTAGGTTGCCAGGTAGGATTTAGGTCGCCAAAAATATGCGAACAGTCTGATATGAAAATATAAGGTTGTGGAGACAGTTAGGTATGAATATGTAAAGGGGGGGGGGGGGGGGGGAGGATAGCAATAGGATGAAAACATTAAAAAGTAAAAATGGCCGATATTATTGATTTTAGTAGGTATGGCTTAGTTAAATTCGTCGGTAAGGGTGGGTAGCAGTTATTAGTTATCGGTAGAGGGTCACAGTGGCTTGTTCATTATCATCATAGGGTTACAAATGAAAACCTTAAAAAGTAAAGATGGCCGATGTTATTGATTGTCGCGAGTATAGCTTAGTGAAATTCATTGGTAAGGGATGGTAGGCGGCTATTAGTGATCTGTGGAGTGTCGTAGTGGCCTATACACTATCATCACACAGGTTACAAATGAAACAAATTAAAAAGGTAAAGATGGCCGATATTATTGATTTTAGTGGATATGGCTTAGTGAGACTCGGTGATAAGGGGTGGGTAGTGGGTATTAGTGATCTGTACAGTGTCGTAGTGTCCTATACACTATCATGACACAGGCTACAAATGAAATTTTAAAAAGGTAAAGATGTCCAATATTATTGATTGTAGCGGGTATAGCTTAGTGAAATTCGTTGGTAAGGGGCGGATAGCAGTTTCTAGTGGTATGTAGAGGGTCACAGTGGCTTGTTCACTATCATCATACGGGTTACAAATGAAAACCTTAAAACGTAAAGATGGCTGATATTATTCATTGTCGCAGGTATAGCGTAGTGAAATTCGTTGGTAAGAGATGGGTAGCGGCTATTAGTGATCTGTGGAGTGTCATAGTGGCCTATACACTATCAACACACATATTACAAATGAAAACCTTAAAAAGTAAAGATGGTCGGTAGTACTGGATGTAGCGGGTATGGCTTAGTGAAAATCGATGGTAAGGGCTGGGTAGCGGTTATTGGTGATCTGTAGAGTGCCGTAGTGACCTATACACTATCATCATACAGGTTACAAATAAAAACTTTAAAATGTAAAGATGACCGGCATTATCGACTGTGCCGGGTATGGCTTAGTAAAATTCGTTGGTAAGGGGTGAGTGAGTAGCGTTGTAGCTGGATAAGTACTTCCCAACACTATCATCGTATAGATTACAAACGAAAAATTTAAAAAGTAATAAGACTGATATTATTGAATATAGCGAGTATGGCTTAGTGAAATTCGTTGGTAAGGGGTGGATGAGTAGAGGAAAGGCTAGATAGGTGCTTCTGATAATTGTTAAGGGATGGTCGAGTGGCGGGGTCGCTAGATAAATACGTCCGGTCCTTGTTAAGAGCAGGAGGAGGTGCTAGATAAAGACTCTTTGTCGTTGTTAAAGGGTGGGTGAGTTGAAGAAAGGCCAGATAGCTGCTTCTGATCACTTGTTAAGGAGTGGTCGAGTGGCAGCGTGGCCAGATAAATACGTCAGTTCCTTGATAAGAGCAGGAGGTTAAGTCTCATATTAAAGTGTGAAGCATGAACTCATAATTGGTTGAGCTGAGGGTGACCTCCTTGGTGACTCAACATGTGGCAATGCCATCAATGAACGTGCGTGAACGTGTTCAGACATGTCTTTGAGGAAAACCGTACTGACCACATAACGATACAGCCGAGACACTTGGGTAATGGCCACATCGGATCACATATGGCCCTGCTTCCAGATCGCAAGTGTAATGACTACAACCAGACCACGCGGGCAATAGTTACATCCTGTCATAGATGGCACTGCATCCGATCACACTTGGGTAATGGTCACATCGGATCAAATATGGCTCTGCTTCCGGTCACATGTCTAAAGGATACAACCAGACCGCGTGCTCACTGGCTAAAAGTGGTCAAAGATGGCGTCGCATCCAATCACATGTGGCAATGGCTACAACCAGAATACGTGCTCACTGGCTAAAGTCGATCAAAGAGGGCGAGGCTTCCTGTCACATCCATAAGGACACAACCAGACCACGTGGCTAATGATTCAACTGGTCAAATATGGCGCTGCTTCCACTCGCATCCATAAAAATACACATGAAACACGTGGTTAAGAGGGATACTACAGAAAAACTGTCGATTGTCGAACCAGGGGACCTACCTCATGATGATCACCGTGTATGGGAGGGATGCCACTACATCGTCAACATGGCATCTTAAGACTAAAACGGTCGCCCTACTCTCTCTCTTTTCTATATCAGTTAGGGAGGTCCACTGAGTAACACCAAAGATAAGACACTTTTGATTGTAGTGTGTACATCTATAACCAAGTCATCACAGTAGTCGACTAAACCTTTCTCATAGTCACAGTGCATAGATGTGACCACCGACGTCAGTCGAGGAAGACATGCATTTGACCTAACAACTAGAGGGTCATACAGCGACGAGTGGCTAGCGCAACCTATCAGATGTATAATATTACACACGAACACAACAAAATAGCCCGACTCAACCTTAGGTGTCTCATGTAACATGGTTTGTCACGTGTCCACTGTCCTAACTAGCGACTGTAGCACAACTCAGAGCAAGCATTTTACACGTTCACTACCTCTTTATGTGTCTATACAGGACTTTGCATTTTTCCATAGAAACACATTTCCAAGACCAATATATGTTCTTCAGCGAGGCTGCTCATTGCCCCGTATCACATCCAGACAAAAGTGCACTTCAACAGTCAAATAAGAAAATATGTTAGCCAAATGGAAAAAATATGGGTCAAACTTATAAATATTTCCACCAAATATATGAAAAGTAGGGAACGCTGATACCCAAAAGGAAAAATTTTGGCCACATTTCAACCAAACTTATGAAAAGTAGGAAAATTGTCAACCAAATGGGAAAAGGATAGATCAAGCTTATAAATACCTCAGCCAATCTTATGAAAAAAATGAAACTTTGTTAGCCAGATGGGAAAAACCTAAGTCAAGTAGGAAAATCTGGTACTCAAATATGAAAAATGTGGACCAAATACAGAAATAGCACATCCACACTTATGAGAACTAGGGAAATTTGTTAGCCAATTAGGAAAAATATTGGCCAAGTAGGACAACTTGGTAACCAAATGTGAAAAAAAATATCAGCCAAAGAGAGAAATATCTCGTCCAGACTTATAAAAAATAGGAAAATTTGTTATCTAAATGTGAAAAAATATCATCCGAAGAGAGAAATATTTCAACTACACTTATAAAAAGATCAGCCAAAGTTATGATAAGTAGGACAATTGTCAGCGAAATGGTAAAAAGTTAGGCTAAAATACAGGAAAAAAATAATTAGCAATTAAATTTCTCTTTATTGTTTCCAATTTGATTATTTCATGTAGAAATTTAATTGTTAATTTTTATACAATTTTATTGTTGAAATTTTATTTTTCCATTCAACGATAGGGACTTATTGCATGCGATACTGTTAATTTTCTGAAATACAGCTGTTGTTTGCATAGGGGACAGCCGATTATCTCTAGTAAGTTGGAAATTTGCCCAGTCAGCACAGAACCGGTTGTGATTTGATCAAAGAGACTGTTAGTGTTAAGTGGTATGAAACGTTGAAAGTCGGTTAGAAGATGCGGTAGATGGTATTCAAGGTCTCAGAAAGGCATACGTGGATTTAAGAAAAGGTCGAATTAATAACAGACACTGTTTTGTTTTTTGTTTTGTTGGAGCTTGACGCTATTGCGGATGTGAAATGACAACGTGAGATATTTTTTCCCCTTTGGTTAAGAAATGTTCCGACTTTTTATTAGTTTGTTTAGGATATTTGAAAGTTTGGTCGAGATATTTCTGTATTTGGCCAAACTTTCCAGATTTGCTTAAAATTTTTAGTACTTTTCATAAGTTTGACTGAGATTTTTATAAGTTTAGGTTGAAATGTGGCCAAAGTTGTTCACTTTGGTTAACAAATTTTCCTACTTATCATAAGTTTGGTTGAAATTTTGCCAAACTTTTCACAAATGGTTAACAAATTTTCCTATTTTTTTTTAAAGTTTGATTCCAAATTGGCCACATTGTTCACATTTTGGTTAACACATTTTCCTACTTTTCATAAGTTTGACTGCGATTTTTATAAGTTTGGATGAACTTTTGCCAAAATTTGTCACTTTCGTTAACATATTTTCCTACTTTTCATAAGTTTGGTTGAAATTTTGCCAAACTTTTCACTTTTGGTTAACAAATTTTCCTACTTTTTATAAGTTTGGATGAAAATTGGCCAACATATTTTGCTTTGGTTAACAAATTTTCCTACTTTTTAATAAGTTTGAATGAAATTTGGCCAACATTTTCGTTTTGGTCAACAAAGGTTTCTAATTTTCATAAGTTTGGCTGATATATTTCTTTACTTGTTCAATATTTGTTGCCTTTGGTTAACAAAAGTTTCCAACTTTTTATACATTTACGCGCAATATTTCTTTATTTGACGACTATTTTTCACATTTGGTTAATAAAGTTTCCTAATTTTCATAAGTTTGATGCGATATTTCCTATTTTGGTCAGCACTTTTTCATCTTTGGTTAACAAAATTTCCTATTTTTCATAAGTGTTGACAAGATATTTCGTTACGTGTACCATATTTTCCCCATTTGGTTAGCAAACTCTCTTACTTGGCCAAGATTTTATTCTATTTGGCTAACAAATTTTCCTACTTTTCATAAGTTTTGACGAGATATTTCGTTACTTGGTCAATCTTTTTCCTTCTTTTTATAAATATGGTTAAGCTATTTCTTTGTTTGGCGGCCCTTTTTCCCATTTGGCTGACTAATTTTCCTATTTTCTAATATGTTTAGTTGAAATATTTCTCTCTTTGGTCGATATTTTGTCACCTTTGGTTAACAAAGTTTCTCATTTTGCATGCATTGGGCCGATGTATTTCTTTACTTGGTCAATATTTTTCCCATTTGGCTAACATATTTTCTTACTTGGCCAAGATTTTTTTCCAATTTCGTTAATAAATTGTCCTACTTTTTATAAGTTTGAACGAGGTATTTCTGTATTTGAGCGACATTTTCCCCTTTGGTTAACACATTTTCCTACTTTTCTTAAGTTTGGCCGAGATATTTCTGTATTTGGCCGACATTCCCCCCCCCCCCTTTGTTTGACAATATTTTCTACTTGTTATAAGTTTAGTTTATATATGTCTCTCTTTGGCTGATATTTTTCACATGTGGCTATCAAATTTTCCTACTTGGCCAATATTTTTACTCTTTGACTAACAAATTTTCCTAGTTTTTATAAGTGTGGACGAGATATTTCTGTATTTGGCCGACATTTTTCACATTTGGCTAACAGATTTTCCTACTTGACCTAGGTTTTTTTTCCCCTTTGGGTAACAAAGTTTCCTACTTTTCATAAGTTTGGGTGAGATATTTTTGTATATGGTTTAACTTTTTCCCATTTGGCTGACAATTCTCCTACTTTTTATAAGTTTGGACGAGATATTCCTCTCTTTGGCTGATATTTTTTCACATTTGGTTTACAAAGTTTCCTACTTTTCATAAGATTGAACTATGTATTTCGTTACTTGTTCAATATTTTTTTTTTCTCTTTGACTAGCACATTTTTCCTACTTGGTAAATATCTTTCACATTTTGGTTAACAAAGTTTCCAACTTTTCATAAGTTTAGTTGAGATATTTCTATATTTGGCCGACATTTTCCCCGTTTGGGTGACATATTTTCTCACTTTTTACAAGTCTGGACGAGATATTTCCGTCTTTGGCTGATATTTTTTCACATTTGGTTAAGAAGTTTTCTTACTTGGCCAATAATTTTCCTGTTTGGCTTACAAATTTTCCTAGTTTTCATAAGTGTGGATGAGATGTTTCTTTATTTGGCCGACATTTTTCATATTTGGGTAACAGATTTTCTTATTTGACCTAAGTTTTCCCCCTCTGGCTAACAAAGTTTCCTACTTTTCATAAGTTTGGCTGAGATATTTGTATTTTGGCCTAACTTCTTACCATTTGGCTGACAATTTTCCTACTTTTCATAAGTTTGGTTGAAATGTGGCCAAAATTTTTCCTTTTGGGTACCAGCTTTCCCTACTTTTAATAAATTTGTTGGAGATATTTATAAGTTTGACCCATATTTATTACATTTGGCTAACATATTTTCTTATTTGACTGTTGAAGTGAACTTTTGTCTGGATGTGATACGGGGCAATGAACAGCCTCGCTGAAGAACATGTATTGGTCTTGGAAATGTGTTTCTATGGAAAAATGCAAAGTCCTGTATAGACACATAAAGAGGTAGTGAACGTGTAAAATGCTTGCTCTGAATCGTCCTACCGTCGCTGGTTAGGACAGTGGAACGTGAAAAGCCACGTTACATGAGACACCTAAGGTTGAGTCGGGCTATTTTGTTGTGTTCGTGTGTAATATTATACATCTGATAGGTTGCGTTAGCCACTCGTCGCTGTATGACCGTCTAGTTGTTAGGTAAAATGCATGTCTTCCTCGACTGACGTCGGTGATCACATCTATGCACTGTGACTATGAGAAAGGTTTAGTCGACCACTGTGATGACTTGGTTATAGTTGTACACACTAAAATCAAAAGTGTCTTATGTTTATTGAGGGTAGGATATTCCTTGGTGTTACTCAGTGGACCTCCCTAACGGATACAGAAAAGATAGAGAAGGGCGACCGTTTTAGTCTTAAGATGCCAATGTTGACGATGTAGTGGCATCACTCCCATACATGGTGATCATCATGAGGTAGGTCCCCTGGTTGGCAATCGACAGTTTTTCTGTAGTATCCTTCTTAACCACGTGTGCCATACTCGCTACATTCAATAATATCGGTCTTTTTACTTTTCAAGGTTTTCATTTGTAATCCATATGATGATAGTGTTAGGGAAGTACTTATCTAGCTACAACGCTACTCACTCACCCCTTACTAACGAATTTCACTAAGCTATACCCGGTACAGTCGATAATGCCGGTCATCTTTACATTTTAAAGTTTTTATTTGTAACCTGTATGATGATAGTGTATAGGTCACTACGGCACTCTACAGATTACCAATAACCGTTAACCACCCCTTACCATCGAATTTCACTAAGCCATACCCGCTACATCCAGTACTACCGACCATCATTATCTTTTAAGGTTTTCATTTGTAATATATGCGATGATAGGTGTATAGGCCACTATGACACTCCACAGATCACTAATAGCCACTACACACCCCTTACCAACGAATTTCACTACGCTATACTTGCGACAATCAAAAATATCAGCCATCTTTACTTTTTAAGCTTTTCATTTGTAACCTGTATGATGATAGTGAACAAGCCACTGTGACCCTCTACAAACCACTAGAAACTGCTATCCGCCCCTTACCAACGAATTTCACTTAGCTATATCCGCTACAATCAATAATATTGGCCATCTTTACCTTTTTATGGTTTTCATTTGTAACATGTGTGATGATAGTGTATAGGCCACTACGACACTCTACAGATAACTATTAGCAGCCTCCCACCTCTTTCCAATGAATTTCACTAAGCTATACTCGCGACAATCAATAATATCGGCTATCTTTACTTTATAAGATTTTTATTTTAAACCGTATGATGATAGTGAACAAGCCACTGTTGCCATCTACTGATCACTAATAACTGCTACCCACATTTTACCAACGAATTTAATTAAGCCATACCTACTAAAATCAATACTATTTAAGATTTTCATTTGTAACACGTATGATGATAGTGAATAAGCCACTATGACCCTCTACAGATCATATACCCGCCATATTTACATTCTTACTTATTAAGGATTTCATATGATACCGGTCTCGACCCGAGGTTCAAACTGCCTAGTCCTGCCCCATACGGCGACACCTGTGCTCTACGCCTGATTTCCCACCCCACGCCCGCTCGCCCCTTAGACCACCTCAAGGAAATACACTGTAACTCTAAGCCTTACACCGCACCAATGGAATTATGATAGTTTTAATGTCCAATACAGATAAAGAAAGAAGACGAAAAAAGTAAGAAACCGAGGAGGAAGGGCACTGTAACCTTAACACAGCATCAATCGTTGGCATCAACTATTACTATCAGCAATTATTAAATATAAAAATATAAAATTCGCAACATTAAAAGTGAGGTAATAGTGTAAGAAAACTCGTTTATTTATTCATGAGTTGCATCCCTTGAAAATCTGGCCCCAGTTGGTGCAGTTTTGTGACGTTTCGCTTGCGGTGGTAGACTTTTTATATAGTAAAAAATAAAGGTGTGCACCTGATTTCCGCTTCCGTTTGCACGTAACTTACTACTCTTCTCTTCAACCAACGGAGAAGTGTTGTTCACTTTGTATCATACCATCTCTTTCTGTTCTGTGTACATCTTGAAAGTTCATTAAACACACACACACACACACACACACACACACACACACACACACACACACACACACACACACACACACACACACTCGTGCGAGCCACAACAATAATGACTAATATACAAACATACCTACCTAAAGACAGACACGCAGACAAGACAGGTAGACAGACAGGGAGACAAGCACACGCGTTCAACTTAAGGTGGTATGTATGGAGTAAGAGCTAGGTAAATAATAAACCTAGCGATAACTGTTCAATTCAACGCTTCATGCCGTCTTCCTTTTGTTTGATTCCCATGCAGGTACAACTGGGAAAATCCAGGTATGGTGAGAATAGACTTGTTGCCAATCAAAGAGCGGAGCTAATGGTCATTGGACTGCTGATTCATTGTTTAATGTTTGTTGTTCATTAGGCAGCAAAAAGACCACAACAGTTAAATTATTTAGATACTGAACAAGCTAGGTAGTTAGTTAGTTAGATAGTTAGTTAGTTAGTTAGTTAGGTTAGTTAGTTAGCAGGTTAGACTGAGACCAAAGAGAATCTACACAACTAAACACAAATCTAGCCCCAGGATTAATATTATTAATACTCACGATCCTGATAAGTGCTTTGAGTTCCAGCAGCAACTTGAAGTCGCTTTCACTGATACATCAGAAAATTATACAGTAAATGAAAAGTGGGGTAAACTTAAGGAAACTCTTGATAAAACAGCGGCGGGGGTTGTGAGGTTTTTTTGTGGGTTTATAGATAATTACAGAAGCTCCAATGAGTGAAGTTCTATAAAGTATATATCTCTATAAAAGATACAGGTTAGTAACAGCAAGTTTTGTCTAGAGGCAATGATATTTATTCTCGCAGAACCCTTGTAGAGAAACCATTTAGAATTTGGCTCATCGAGTACCCCCACTGTGAGAAATTAGACCCAAGTTTAAGTTCAACACAGAATTATTATTAGATGATTTCTCTTCTAGGTTATATAGAGGTCTTGGCAGTTAGCCACAGCAACAAATGAAAAGCAGTTCTCTCATCTATCCTGTTGACTGTGCTCTGGTCGCCAACCTCATTCTTGATCTACTAAATATTATTACAAGTGACACAAGACACCTGAACAAATGACCACTTTGACAACTGGACCATTGTAGTGAACATACACAACAACCACTGTACTTTACACCGGTTGAACAAGACATAAACATGAGAAGATCTTGACAACAGTTGGACACCCATTCACAAGGAATGGTCACACCAACAGATTAGACAAGTCATACATCATGGAAGATACTTGACAACATCTACACAGGACTTCCACAATATCAGTAACCAACAACAACAGTAGAGTAAACAGTCATCATGAAGATGCTTGACAACAGTTGGGCAATTCAATCACAACAGTATACAAGACAACCACCGAGACATGTATCTCAAAACTGTTCTCTTACTATCATAATTTTATTAATGTCTTATGAGGATCAAGTGAAGACTCGGGCTTCATATTTTGCCAACAATTTACATTTCAAAATTTGGTAATATGCAATATAATTGACAATGATTATGAAAACCCAAATACATCACCCAATGTCCCAATAGAGCATCAATTTAAAACAAACCCTCATCCTTCACATCTCTACTCCATAAAGTTATCCTACACCACACTTAATTCACGCATATATCATTCCTTCAACTGTCAATGAGGGAAACACATGATAAACTTATAGTCTGGGGCAAGCATATGGATACTCTGCTCCACTGATCTGTGCACATCCTGTTATCACCTATGAAGGGTGTTGGGAAAGTCTCAGGTTGCAGTTTTCCCCATGATGTTTTCCCAGGTAAGGCTATTTATTTCCTGCTGTGACTAGTTCGAAGAAATTTACAGGCATGTCTTCCCCATGGTGAGTAGACTGTTCACGAAGTTGACAACTGGGATTTGTTTTACGTTTCTAGTAGAGGAAGATCTAAAAAAAAACCACTATGTCCCAGCATTCTTCCTTTCCAGTCTATCTCTCCTAAAGTTTCTGTTGGTACTGAATCACAACACCTAATCATCATTAATCCATTTGTGAATTTGCTCTATGTATTATCCTTCTTCACTGTTAAGCTTTTCAGTCTATAATAAGCTGGAATACTCCTCAAGATGTGGTTTGAGGAGAAATATGGTAACCTCCAGGTACACATAATATTCACCCTTAGCCAGTAGAGGCATGCTGAAAACCAGGTGATCTCTCCCTTCCTAAGGTTACTTCTTGAATTTCTCTTGAAGATATAGCCCGGAACATTTATAAAAATGGAGAGCAACTCTGTATTAGGCTTTTAATAGAAGACTTTATTTCAGTGCCATCTGTATCGGCTAGAATTTAGTCAATTCAGGCTGAGTATTTTCAACCTGTGGTTATGTGGTACTATTGGAGAGTCCATCTTATAAAGCTGGATTGAAGGTTAGAGCCCAGGACTTCCTTGGAGTTGTCCTGGTAATTGAAGGCCTCCCCATCTTCCTCATTCTCTGTTAATAAACAAAGGCACAACATGTGTTTTACATCTGTTTAAACATTGTCATAGTTATGCAGTACCATTACAGATTCAGAGAGGAATGGGAGGGAGAGAGGAGTGTGACATTCAAACACCTGCCCCTCACTGGTGATTGAAGTGATATTTTATTTGGTGGTCTGGGGTGATATCTTTTCTCAAGGTTCATAACCAAATTGTGAAATCATAGGCACATATGCTTAATCAGGGGCAGCTTCACACAATTATCAAGCACCATGTAATTATTTGTCTATATAAATTCTCACAATAAGTAGATCACAGGGGACCGGTGTACCATGAGAACAGACAGTGTGATAATCATTCAGAAGTAGGCATTGTAAGGCAGCAATCATTTTTAAGCCAGACCTGAGCAGACAGCATAAAATGAACACCATCATGAGGCATATTTGCTGAACAATCATCATAAGGCAGATATGAGATAGATAGAAGACAGGCATCTTTCATGACTGCACTAGGCAATATCATTAAACTAATGGCAATGGACCAATTAGCAATTCATAAAGAATGTCCTATCTCATTCACACTCACACCGCCATGCCAAACTTCCCCCTCTCAAACTAGACCAGTTTCATAAGCACCATCAAATCATCATCATCATCATCATGTTGTGCTCTTTTCCCATAAGCAATAGCAATATCTACTGCAGTGGGTACTAAGCAATATTGCATAAGCAATGCTCTCACATGTGGAATACACATATGAAAGAAAACATGAATTTTCCCTGACACATAGCATGAGTCTTCCCATGTATTCAGCTGACTAGACACTATAGGTTCGAACACATGTTGCTCCTTATTGGAATGTAGTTCATATAAACCTAAACCATTGTTGCAAAAGAACCAGTGCATAATGTCAAAGAGAAATTGCATCCTAGGCAAATCTATATGAATGCTTTTGTCAATTTTCTTGAGCATAACATAGCCACCAGACATTACAGGAACTTAGTAATTCTGAAGTGCAATGCAGTCCTGCAAACATGGATATAATAAGCGTCTTTACTTTTACAAATATGAGAGGTCAATTATACAATCACCAACTCATTCACTCAAACATTCTCAGCCATTATAAGGGAAAAATTACATGTAGCATCTATCACGAAGTTCTTGATGATAAGTGCGTGATATGGTCGTTGTCTAGGTAACGATGCTCCTGGTGTGTCAATTGAGCTATCTAACTGTCTCACAATGCAACTCATCCCAGTAATACACATCCATCAGTCATTAAACAAGATTGAGTTGGCGCACATAATCCTTTAATACAGAAAGAACACGGACAAACGGAACATCCTTATATATCCAGAGACAATATAATCCATAGAATATCCATATCCTCCTCACAACTTAACGCGCACACATCACTGTCTTCTCACGGCCTGCTTAATCTCAAATCCACAAGACAGGTAATCCAGCTCCTATCCACAGCTGGACCTCACACAATACACCCACACAATGGGTCTAGTCTCCACTAACTATCCAACCCACTCTGGGTTCAGGCCTCTATTAACTATCAAACCCCCACTGGGTTTTAGGCCTGCATTCACAACTGGGAGAACAACACTGCAAAAGAACTGACCCACAGTCAGTCTAAGCTCCCACGTATTAGCCCACCGATCCGCTCGGCGCTAAAACATGAACTGTCCTCCAGCGACCCGACTCCTCAGTCGGTCCCAGCTTCCACTGCCCAGTCAAGCCTAAAACTGTCTCTCTTCCCATCCACCCTGGGGGTCTCCACTCACCCTCACCATTATTTCTCATGGCTGGTTGTTTTTCCCGTAGTCCCGCTACAAAGGTCACTCATCTCAATGTCAATGACGCAGGCATATGTCACATCACACATTCTGAAACAGAACTGCCAAAGGTAACTCGCAAGAGCAGTGTACAGTTTGGTTAAGAATGGGTCATGATAGGCACTCAACGAATGTTCAGAGCGTACACATGTTTTGCAATATGCATTGAGCGTAGTTTACACTCACAAGCATATGCAAATCATCAAATCAGACAGACAATAGACATGGTAAGAATATTTCACTGTGGTAGACATGATAGGTTGGAGCAGCAGTTTTAGTGTCACTGTACAACGAAGTTCTGTCTTCATTTCTACATTTTCTCAAGAAAATACTCTGCCATTCGTCTCTCTCTCTCTCTTATCATCAGGCCTACACATAACATATAAAATAATTTTGTGGTACCTGAGGTAGCAGAAAACTACATCCTAGAGAATGATTCGGCATGTTTTATCACTGCATCTTGAACACACCTTATCTGGATGGTATCAAATCTTCGACTAGGGGGCTAATTAAGTATTAGCCTAGAAAATAGCGTTACTCGCCCAAGGGTCACCCAATCAAATGGAGTCCCCGCCTCTCATCTACCCTCTCCTAATCTAGAATATTCTAAGTTATTCCTACTCAGGGTTATCAAGACGGCTTACGTTGTTTAACTTTTGAGTATTGAGAAATGTAAATGGACTGGGGATGCGAACGTCTGGAAACATTATGTTACAGGGGTTTACGGCACTGTGGATCATAAGATGCAGGACTTGTTTTCGGCAAACAGCCAGACACTGCAGCCCTTGATTGATAACAAGAAGATGGCTGTCTTAAGAAACAAGGAAAGAACAACACGTAACACTCTGAGTGAGCTGAAGAAAGCTAGGAAGGATGTGAAAAAGGCAGCCAGATAGTGTGCAAATGACTATTGGATCAAGTTATGTGAGTTCATTCAAAATGCAAGTGATAAGGGAAACATCAGAAACATGTTTTAGGTATAAAAAAAGCCCGTGGTCCAATGATCAAAAGAAGCGCACCACTGAAAACCTTCACCAGAGTAAACATCACTGATAAGAAACAGCAGATGGATAGATGGATAGAGCACTTTTTGGAGTTTTACTGAAGTGAGACCAAACTAGCGGATGATGCCCCCAACGCCATAGAGGCCCTACCAACTCTTGAACACCTGGACACACTTCCCACCATAACAGAAGTTAAGTATGCTATAAATGAACTTGCATCTGGCAAGGCTCCAGGTAAGGATGGAATTCCAATAGAGGTTATCATGAGCGGGCAGGACACACTCACTCTACAGATCCACCATCTAATAGAACTATGCTGGCGAGAAGGACAAGTTCCACAGGATTTCAAAGATTCAAGCATCATAACACTGTACAAGAACAAGGGCGATCGGAGAAGACTGCAACAACTATAGCGGTATCCCACTTCTGTGTTTTGCTGCGAAAGTATTTGCCAGAATTGTTCTGCGCAGACTTAAAGTCATGGGAGATCAAGTCTACCACGAATCACAGTGTGGCTTTCGACAGAACCGGTCTACCATTGATATGATATTCTCATAGCAAAAAATGCCGTGAACAGAATCAACCAATGTTTATTGCCTTCATCGACCTCACAAAGGCATTTGATTTGGTCAGTCGTGAGGGTTTGTTCAAGGCACTAAAGAAGACTGGTTGCCCTCCAACTCTTCTGTCCATTGTGGAATCGTTCCACACAGGCATGAAGGGTATAATCAAGTTTGACGGTGCAACTTCAGAAGAGTTTGAAATTAAGAGTGGAGTTAAGCAAGGTTGTGTACTGGCTCCCACCCTCTTTGGAATATACTTTTCACTTGTACTGAAATATGCCTTTCGTGATCAACAACACATGGTCTCTAAATTCAGCCCAGGATTTGTGTTATGGAGAGGTATAAACTCCATTTTACAAACTATCGTCTGTCAAGACGGCAAGGTGCCAGTCAGTCAGTCAGTCAGATCAGGATGGTGGTACATACATTCACTCACGCTCAGATGGCGGCCTCTACAATGCTCAGAGAATGAAGGCCAAGACCAAAATTTGGAGGGTACTGATCAGAGAGTAGCTTTTTGCAGATGATGCTGCAGTTACGACCCACTCTGAGGAAGAATTACAACTACTATCTGAATTCTGCAATGCTTGTTCTGAATTTGGTTTAACAATTAGCAAAAGGAATACACATATTATATCGCAAGGTGCACATGGGGTACTATCAATCTTTATTTACGACGCCGAACTAGAGATGGTAGATCATTTTACATATCTAGGATCAGAGGTAAATAGCAAATTATCCCTAAATCAGGAAATCAACATCCGGATTGGTAAGGCAGCAACAACAATGAACATGTTAAGAAAAAGAGGCTGGGAAAACAGGAAGCTTACTGCCAAAACAAAAGTCCTTTGTCTATCAAGCCTTTGTCCTTAGTACTCTTCTTTATGACTGTGAAGCCTGGACAACTTACTCACACCAAGATAAACGTTTAAACAGCTTTCATATGCGGCGTCTGTGAAGAATACTTGGTATTAAGTGGCAAGACAAAATCACAAATACTGAAGTCCTGGTGTTCCTTGCCAGTGAGAAGTCCTGATCGTTCGGGTCCACATCGATTGACGGACGTCAGTCGCGGCGATTGGGCAATCTTGAGCATAGACTACTATGGGTAGCGTTGTAGTGTTCTGTTGTGACAATTTGGCGTGTCCAGCGTGTGCCACGTGGTTACACACCCGCTTCACGCGCCAATGATCCGGGGCTTGTTTCCGGATCCGGTCATGGATATGCACTTCTGACGAGCTCAAACGAGAGCGAAACTCGAGTATAGTGCTTCCGTGTTGACGTGGATGGGCCTTATGTTCATACCAGAATGCGATCGGCGTTGCCAGTAGTGGATTGTGCTCAATATTTAAATTTCAAATCCCGAAACAACCAAATAATCAAATACTGAAGTATTGGAAAGATCAGGTTGTGTGACGGTTTATTCCATGCACAGCCTTCGTAGACTTAGATGGATAGGACATGTTAGGAGGATGGATGCTGGTAGAATACCAAAGAACATCTTTTTTGGTGAATTATAGATGGGTAAGAGGGGTAATACGATGTGAATAGGAATGGCCAAAAATGCTTTCAACGGCATGAAATCAGTATTTACATCTAGAGAGATTAATAACGCATTAAATATGAGAATCGTCAAATGCTACGTATATTCAACGCTACTGTATGGCGCGGAAGCCTGGACATTGAACAAGCAACTAGAATGTCGCATAGAAGCCCTGGAGATGTGGATATAAGGACGAATATGTCGTATTTCTTGGAAACAAAAACAATCAAATGCAGAAGTTCTAGAAAAACTGAGGAGGCGAGTGAAATATTTCGACCATGTTAAAAGACAAGATACTCTTATAAAAATCATTCTGGAAGGCAAGGTTGAGGGGTAATTAGCAAGAGGTAGGCAACGATACAAGTGGGAAGACAACATAAAGAGATGGGCGAACATCAGCCTGACAGAATGTACAGTCAAGGCGAGAGACAGACAATGTTGAAGATCCATTGCAGCCAACCTTCATTGTGGAGACGGCACCTGATTGATTGATTGAGATGGGTAAGAGACCTCAGGGTCAGCCTCTACTCGATACAAAGATGTGTGTAAGTGAGACATGACTGATACAGACACTGACAATGCACATTGGGAGCAAGTCGCCGCTCAACGTGTTGCATGGAGGGCAAATATCAGAAATGGAATACAGACAAAGGAGAAAATTATTGCAGATAAGTCACACACCGAGTGTAAGATGGTGCATAATGGCGGAAACGACCACGTGTTCGCATACATCCACTGTGGACGAACATTTACAGCACGAATTGGCCTTATCTGTCACATTCGCTACCGGCAAGAGTTGTAGTTATTATGTCTTTTTGAAGCACAAACTATCGGCTGTCAAGACGGCAAGGTGCCGTTGTAGTTAGTTAGTTAATTGGTTGCTTGGTTGGTTCGTTGGTTGGATGACTGGTTGTTTGGTTAGTTAGTTAGTTAATTAATTAGTTAGTTAATTGGTTGGTTGATTGCTTGATTATACTGAATTAGTTATAGTATGTCCCGAAAAGAATGCCTTCATTCAAGATCAAATATTTTGAAAACTGTCTGTTGCATCGTTATGAAATTTTTCCAGCAGTCTTATATTTACCCCCACCCAAGGAATATGTCTTTGATAGGTCCAAAAACAACTTGAATCATCGAAAGCGGCGACATTTCTTTGATGTTTTGCTGAAAAACTAGTGATTTGTCACTAACAAATTTATGTTTACAGTAATGAAAGCCCCGCCAATACAGATGACACACAAGGCGTATCCGGATTCGTATAGGAGTGGGTGCAATGAAAGAAGTAGCTTAAAATCGACAGGGTCGGCTGCATTGCACCGGGCTTTTATCCCATATGGCTCAGTTTCTTTCCGCAGCGCGGACACGTCGCACAAAGCGCGAACTCCGTACCTCCAGCGACGACCCTCGGGAGTCTCCGAAAAAATGCACTCGTGAAGTGAAGGACGCGGACTGGAATCGAACATACAACCTTCGGAGCCCAAGTAATATTAGTAAAGACAGAGACTTTACAGAGGCATGGGGTAAATAATTTGTACATTGACAGAAAAGTAGAAGGAATATATTTCTTACCTTATTTTTCACTTCCTTCTGGTTTCTTCAGCCGCTGGTTAATAATGTGTACACAAGTATTCGTGTTAGCTTTTTATATTGAGTTCGTGAAAGCTTCCAAATTGCTGTGCGTTAATGTGCGTATGGAGTGAACAAAAATGATACTGCAATTTAGTCATCATGTTTCCATTTTTAAGGATCTGTTCAGCCGTCTGTGTAGTTTGTTCACACGTACACATGGGTGACAGACCCGCTTTGAGTCTTCGTGAAAGATTGTCTACTCTGCTGTTTACCGTTCAGAGACAGAACATGATTACCTGTTCTACACTATGAAAATAGTTGTCAGTGTCTCTGTAGTGGGCTTTCTTCTTAACGACCAAGATGTTGGTCCTCTTTTTATTGAAGTTTATAGAATGATTCGTATGCACGTGTGTTGTCCCCTAATTTGACAACGTGTTTGCTCTTACGTTTCTTGTTATGTCACAATATGTCAGTTTCCACTGCAATATTACTCTTCTGTTGGTATTCAATGCGTTTAGTGTGTGTGTTTTGTGTGTGTGTGTGTGTGTGTGTGTGTGTGTGTGTGTGTGTGTGTGTGTGTGTTATTTTTTCAATACCAGTTGTTTGTCACCGCTTATGAATTGCGGAATTGAAAATTCATCACTGTGGAATACAAACTGTTGCTATTGACATTATGCGGATGCTGTAATGTTTAGGGCCTGCAATTCGTCTGAATATTTGTAGCAAAATATCTCAGTTGGTGTGCACGTGGATTAAGGTCTGCGATCTGCTCAGACCTTAATCTGTGTCGGACGATTCCAGTAGGTGGAAGACTGCTCTCGGTTGCATAAAATTCAATCCATCCTTTCTCCAATAAGCCTCTTCCTTTTTCAACACACGGTCCTCACATTTTTCCAGTAACTTTTATCAATGGTTAATAGCGCGGACTGGATTAGTATCCCGACGTCAGACAATTTGAATATAGTATTGTCAGCTGCCACCTGTCCTTTAATTTTAGCGCACACAAGTTCTATAGGGTTAAAATGAGAATGGTACGGTGGAAGTCTCAAGCACCCATGACGATGCTCTTCTATCAACGTGTCGATTTGATATTTCTTGCTTTTTGACGTCTGTTTTACAAGGGACAACAATTCTAGCTAGAAATACGTTTCTGGAAATGGTATGTTTTCCATTCGGAGTCATTTCTTTATTGTTCCCTTTGTGCTCGATGCTGTAGGTATTTTGTCTTCTTGGGTAACAACATTGATATCATGCATTGTCCATAATTGGACACGACGGTCTATCTAGGGATGGAAGCACAGTATTCTCGAGCCAATCTCTAAGTACATTACCATTCAACTTATTATGATCATCCCTATTGTCTGTATGCTTTGATACGAACACGAGCTCCTCATTCTGTTGTAAGCCATTATGCTATTACAAGCATGGGCCATGACCAAAAGTTGTCCTATACTACTGGGCACATATCTCTTTATCTGTCCATCCACTGATTGCCATTCCTTATCACTTGTGTGGTGTGCATTGATCCACATTTCATCCAAACACACTATGCCATAATTTTCTTTGCGCATTTCCCTTATTTCACGAAGGTATCTACTTCTCATGGCTCCTAAATGCAGTTGCTCGCAAAGATTATTTCTATTGCCCTTGTACTTTCAAATAGTGAAGATAATGTCCTTATAATTTTCCACAAAGTTGTTTTGGATATTTCTATGTTATTGTTCTTTCTGAACCAAACCCTAAGTTTTCTTACAGTCATTGTTTCTTTGGCATCCAGCATTTTTATAATGCTGGATAATCCTGGATATAAAATCCAAAATGTTTAGAATTTTAGGAGTCTCCGTGGCGAAGTGATCAAGACTTTTAACTCTGGCTCCAAAGGTCGTGGGTTCGATTCCGGGCCGCATCCTTCGATTCACGAGTTAAATTTTCCGGAGACTTCTGTGGGTCGTCGCTAGAGCTGCGGAGTTCGTGCTTTGTGCGATGCTTTCCGCACTGCGGAAAGAGACCGAGCCATATGGGGTAGAACCCGGTGCAATGAAGTCGACCTTGTCGTATATCAAGCGACTTTTTAAAGCATTTTTATAATACCTCGCCATATGACATCTTTGTCAAAGCTGTCTACAATAATCTTTCTACCTACCGTTTAGTTATTGCGTGGTGGTTTAATTCCAGATTCTTGCACCCATCGACGAAATGCCCGTTTACTCAAACCCAATGCATGCATTGTTCTTTTTTCGGAATTTGTAATAGTATAAAACAGTTTCCTGCGATCAGCTCCTTGACAAAAATATGTGTACAACTTCATAGCGATTCTTTGAAGTGTATAATTTCGCATTCAATCCCATTGAAAAATATTCACACATTTCAATGTTAGCGATAAGTGGTAAGAGTTAAAAAAAAAACAACAACAACATATTAATCAGGTTTCATAAAATAATCCACATTTTGAGAAACCTCTGAATGAACAGTCCTAGTTTAAACAACGCGGGGATTTGGCATAGGCCAATCCCGCGAAAAACGTACAATATTCAACACTGAGCGCCGATTGTCTGGCTAAGCTGTAATACATTTAAAATTATGAATTTAATCTCAGACTCGTAAATTATATACCGCATATAAACAAACTTTGAAATCTGTTGTAAAATCTCCAGAACAAAAATTTATGTGTTGGGTGGACATAATGATAAGGTTATATACTAAATCTCATAATTTTCCCTCAGTTGGTTACTGAGATATCGATGTTTATATTGGGACCAAAAAAAAAAAAAAAAAGACTATAGTTAGTTAGTTAGTTCGTTATAGCTTATTTCCGCTTTTCTTAGTTCAGCGTCTTTTTCTGCTTGTTTATTCTTAGCATCTAACTAAGCTTTTTAAAGTTCCCTTTTAGCCGCTCTTTTTTCCCTTTGGACATGTTCTGCATATTTTGTCTCACTCCATTTAGACAAATCGTCTCCGGTTAGACCTAATTTTAGTCCACACTCAATAAATTCGTGCAACGTAGCCACGGTACTTTTACAATTTTGTTACAATACTCTTGTTCAAAAATAATTATAATATGCAATAAAATCTAATACATGTACAGTATACAATAGTGAAAATAAATAAGATTAGGCCTGACCTCCTACAAAAGTATATAAGGAGAAAAAATACTTAAGTGCCGATGGAGTTCGGAGCTTTAGAAGTCTTTTGGTAACTGCACCAGAGAAGGGATGCTTGGTCTTTTACAGCCGGGTAGATCAATCTAGTACTTCTACAATAATAGATGACAAACCTGTTTACTTGGGAGAGAGAAATATTAGTATATGTTTGACTCTGTGGTGTATGCGTTGTCAACTAAGTGTTTGTAGGTTTGTATGCAGTCAAGTATGAATGTATTGTCGTCTAGTCGTCAGTTATCAGATTAATGGAAATTTAGTACAACTTCAAGTTATTGACTACTGTTGCTCTTGCTCGCTCATGCTTTCATTCGTGTAACAATTCATTTTTCAAGCCATAACACATCATATCAACAATGTATACATGTCTTTTTATTTTTCTCATGTTCAAACTGCGATTACACTCTATCTTACAATCGTCGTTTGTTCACAATTCTCTTTAACACTTGTGAACACTCCCTAACTCTCACATATTTCGCTCATCTCTCAACGGACGAGATCTCCATGTTCAATCACTAGCTTACAAATATGATTTGTTCAAAGCCGGACGAGATCCCCATGTTCACTCCCTGTTAGGGTCTTGCTTTATACTAACAGTGGCTCGTGTTCTCTAACAGGAGTGAAACAATCATACACAAAGAATGATTGTACTCAGACACGCGGCAACATAACTGAAACATTGTAATCACATAAACCACTCTCCTCAACGGCATTCATATAATTCTGCGCTCACAATTAGCGACAATGCCATTACAAATACATATATGCAATACACAAGTTCATAGATGAATGTAACAAAGCACTCACTCAGTTCCCAAACCGAATCTACTAAACATACAGGCTTTCTCACATCGAGCATAGAATAAAACACGAATACACGCAACATTTTCTCTCATGTCCGTCTTGTCTCGAAGTCCTGAATCAGTCTGACCTAATGCCGATGTTTCTCGATAGCCCTTGGCTTCTAGTCCCCGTGCGCTTCGTGCGTCACGCAGACCACTGCGCATTAACTGCGTAGTAACTGCCCGTCGGGTTCATCGCAGTGCTTGTCCGTCCCCTACAGGCGATGGAGATTCTGACACGCTCAGTGTTGAATATTGTACGTTTTTTCACGGGATTGGCCGTATGCCAACTCCCCGCGTTGTTTAAGCCAGGACTGTTCATTCGGAGGTGTCTCAAAATGTGGGTTATTTCATGAAACCTGATTAATATGTTTTTAAAAAAAATCTTACCACTTATCGTTAACATTGAAATGTGTGAATATTTTTCAATGGGATTGAATGCGAAATTATACATTTCAAAGAATCACTATGAAGTTGTACACATAATTTTGTCAAGGAGCTGATCGCAGGAAACTGTTTTATACTATTACAACATCCGAAAAAAAGAACAATGCATGCATTGGGTTTAAGTAAACGGGCATTTCATCGATGGGTGCAAGAATCTGGAATTAAACCACCACGCAATAACCAAACGGTAGGTAGAAAGCTTATTGTAGACAGCTTTGACAAAGATGTCATAAGGCGAGCTATTATAAAAATGCTTTAAAAAGTCGCTTGATATACGACAGGGTCGACTTCATTGCACCGGGTTCTATCTCATATGGCTCGGTCTCTTTCCGCAGTGCGGAAAGCATCGCACAAAGCACGAACTCCGCAGCTCTAGCGACGACCCACAGAAGTCTCCGAAAAATTTAACTCGTGAACCGAAGGATGCGGCCCGGAATCGAACCCACGACCTGTAGAACCCGAGTTGACCACTTGGCCACGAAGACTTCTAAAATTATAAAAATTTTGGATTTTATATCCAGGATTATCTAGCATTATAAAAATGCTGGATGCCAAAGAAACAGTGACTGTAAGAAAACGTAGGGTTTTGTTCAGAAAGAACAATAACATAGAGCTTTCCAAAACAACTTTGTGGAAAATTATAAGGACATTATCTTCACTATTTGAAAGTACAACGGCAATAGAAATAATCTTTGCGAGCAACTGCATTTAGGAGCCATGAGAAGCAGATACCTACGTGAAATAAGGGAAATGCGTAAAGAAAATTATGGCATAGTGTGTTTGGATGAAATGTGGATCAATGCGCACCACACAAGTGATAAGGAATGGCAATCAGTGGATGGACAGATAAAGCGATATGTGCCCAGTAGTATAGGACAACTTTTGGTCATGGGCCTTGCTGTTAATACGCATAATGGCTTACAACAGAATGCTGGGCTCGTGTTTGTATCAAAGCATACAGACAATAGGAATTATCATAATAAGATGAATGGTAATGTACTTAGAGATTGGCTCGAGAATACAGTGCTTCCATCCCTAGATAGACCGTCATGTCCAATTATGGACAATGCATGATATCAATGTTGTTGCCCAAGAAGACAAAATACCTACAGCATCGAGCACAAAGAGAGCAATAAAGATATGACTGCGAATGGAAAACATACCATTTCCAGAAACGTATTTCTAGCTAGAATTTTTGTTCCTTGTAAAACAGACGTCAAAAAGCAAGAAATATCAAATTGACAAGTTGATAGAAGAGCATCGTCATGGGTGCTTGAAACTTCCGCTGTACCATTCTCATTTTAACCCTACAGAACTTGTGTGGGCTAAAATTAAAGGACAGGTGGCAGCTGATAATACTATATTCAAATTGTCTGACGTCAGGATACTAATCCAGTCCGCGCTATTAAATATTGATAAAAGTTACTGGAAAAATGTGAGGACCATGTGTTGAAAGAGGAAAAGGATTATTGGAGAAAGGATGGATTGAATTTTATGCAACCGAGAGCAGTCATCAACCTACTGGAATCGTCCGACACAGATTAAGGTCTGAGCAGATCGCAGACCTTAATCCACGTGCACACCAAACTGAGATATTTTGCTACAAATATTCAGACGAATTGCAGGCCCTAAACATTACAGCATCAGCATAATGTCAATGGCAACAGTTTGTATTCCACAGTGATGAATTTTCAATTCCGCAAGCCATCAGCGGTGACAAACAACTGTATTGAAAACACACACACACACACACACACACACACACACACACACACACACACACACACACACACACACACACACACACACACACACACACACACACACTAAACGCATTGAATACCAACAGAAGAATAATATTGCGGTGGAAACTGACGTATTGTGGCATAACAAGAAACGTGAGAGCAAACACGTTGTCAAATTAGGGGACAACACACGTGCATACGAATCAATCTATAAACTTCAATGAAAAGAGGACCAACATCTTGGTCGTTAAGAAGAAAGCCCACTACAGAGACACTGACAACTATATTCATAGTGCAAAACAGGTAATCATGTTCTGTCTCTGAACGGTAAACAGCAGAGTAGACAATCTTTAACGAAGACTCAAAGCGGGTCTGTCACCCATGTGTACGTGTGAACAAACTACACAGACAGCTGAACAGATCCTTAAAAATGGAAACATGATGACTAAATTGCGGTATCATTTTTGGTCACTCCATACGCACATTAACGCACAGCTATTTGGAAGCTTTCACGAACTCATCATAAAAAACTAACACGAATACTTGTGTACACATTATTAACCAGCAGCTAAAGAAACAAGAAGGAAATGAAAAATAAGGTAAGAAATATATTCCTTCTACTTTCCTGTCAATGTACAAATTATTTACCCCATGCCTCTGTAAATTCTCTGTCTTTACTAATATTACACATTGCACCCATCTCGGGATTCTCCGTGGTGAAGTGGTCAAGCCGTCTGACTCGGGCTCCGAAGGTTGTATGTTAGATTTCGGGCCGCGTCTTTCATTTCACGAGTGCATTTTTTCGGAGACCCCCGAGGGTCATCGCTGGAGGTACGGAGTTCGCGCTTTGTGCGACGCTTTCCGCGCTGCGGAAAGAAACTGAGCCATATGGGATAAAAACCCGGTGCAATGCAACAGACCCTGTCGATTTTAAGCTACTTCTTTCATTGCACCCACTCCCATACGAATCCGGATACGCCTTGTGTGTCATCTGAATTGGCGCGGCTTTCATTACTGTAAACATAAATTTGTTAGCGAGAAATCACTAGTTTTTCAGCAAAACATGACAGAAATGTCGCCGCTTTCGATGATTTAAGTTGTTTTTGGACCTATCAAAGACATATTCCTTGGGTGGGGGTAAATATAAGACGGCTGGAAAAATTTCATAACGATGCAACAGACAGTTTTCAAAATAATTGATCGTGAATGAAGGCATTCTTTTAGGGACATACTATAGTTACTTAGTTAGTTAATTAGTTAGCTAGCTAGCTAGTTAGTTAGTTAGTTAGTTAGTTATTTAGTTAGTTAGTTAGTTAGTTAGTTAGTTAGTTAGTTAGTTAGCTAGTTAGTTGACTGGTCGGTTTATCCAAGACTCAGCTTGATATGTTGGAGCGCAGACATAATGCTGCCTTGCGGGTGATCCTGCGGTGCACAAAGGACACACCAGTTATGTGCATGAGGGATATACTTGCGCTACCAACAATGGCGGACAGGCATAGGTTACCTCAAGCCAAATGATATCTGAGAGTTGCTGCGGATAGGGATCACCCCCTCTATGAAGCCCTGGATATGGTCAAGGGTCATAGACTAAGAAGAGGCAGATCCTGGATGGCACAGTCAGAAATATCTATACATCAGGTATTTGATCTAGAGCAGTGCTTTCCAAAGTGCCGGTGCCGGTCCGCGAGCCCTTCTTTGCCGGTCTGCAACGTGAGTTGAAAAAAGTAAGAAACAAGTTAAATAGTTTCTCCTTTGAGGATTGTTTAAAACTTTTTAAAAACAAGATTGTCCTTTTCTCAAAACATGATATCAGCACCGTTTTTATGGTGATTTAATAATAAAATAATATGAGCCTGCAGCCGTATAGCCCAAGGCAGAGGTTCCCAAACCACGGGCCGTGGGCCACTTGTGGCCCGCCAGCCGTCAGAAAGTGGCACGCGAGACCTCGTTATTTAATATAATTTATTTTAATAATTTCAAAAATGCACTCGGAGCGCCCCGTCAGCATGCGATAATTTACTCTGCTCGTGGTTGTTATACTCAGATATTATCGAATGCGCCTGTTCAGTTCGCAACGAAACGTTATGAAGTTCCGATATCCCAGCCTTGACGAGCAATCAGAGTGCACAAGGCGCCATGTTGTCGTCTGTTACAGCTGTTTAGCAGAGTCGGCAGTATTGTGTTGAAATTAGATTTTTTTCAAATACAAATTTATCGTTAAAGCCAATAATAATGAGTGTGGAAAATCTAAAATCAAACAATGGTAAAAAGGGAAAATGTGAAGACGTTGCTTGTCGTAAATTCAACGAAGATTGAATGGAGAGATTTATGTTTATATCCAGCCGTAATGGTAAACCAGCTTGCTTAATCTGTGGATTTTGTGTTTCGGGTAGAAACTTTTTTTAATATCTGGAACGATACTTCACGACCGCACATTCAGACATAAATGCTCAATATTCGATCTATTCGGAGTTAAGAAAAGATTTCATAGCTAAAAAAGAAAGTTCTCTGACCAGGCAGCAGTAATATTTCACCAAGGCTAACGAACAGAGAAACAGTGCTGTTGTTGTATCGTACGAAGCTGCCTGCTTCACCTTCAGCTGATCCAATGATTTCATTCTGCCGACTATTGCCCGTCGAACAATTTGAACACTTGCGTTCATTCGCCTAGAGATACATTTGTCCTTTAGGTTCGACTTACAGATGCGAGCAGTCATTTTCCGCAATGACCGTTATAAAAAAAAAAAAAAAAAAAGCAACGTTCCAGATTCACCGACAGTAATCTAGCTGCTCTTATTACTTTGGGCACGACGGATTTGTGCCAAGACACTGACAAACTGGCATCTGAACTTAAGTAACTGGTTATAAAGAATAGTTGCAATTGTAAATTAATTACATTAATAGCCGTTTTAGAAACTGATTAAAAATGTATTGTTAAATGAACTTTTGATTTTAAAACAAAAAATGACCGCAGTGTAGTACTTACACTGACTGCCTTTGAAGTTCTAGAATTTTGTTGACGAAAGTTAAGAAAGGTAAGAATGATATTGCACGATTTTTATAATTTTATAACGTTGTCGCCCGCTTAGCTACCGAAAATAGTAGATATGGCCCTCTGCTTAAAAAAGCTTAGGAACCACTGGCCCAAGGCGTATTTATTTTTAAGGAGAAGCGAATCATTGGTTCAATGGGAAAGTTAAAAATAGTAACCAGCTGAGACCGATACTAAAAGCCTTCGACGACGACATTCGTTTGTTGACGACGTGCGTTTATGTATGTGTGTGTGTGTGTGTGTGTGTTTGTGTGTGTGGGTGTGTGTGTGTTGTATCCTATGTGACGAAAAGTGAGAAAGGTGCACATTATAATTTGCTGATTGTCATAAGATGCAGAACATACGTGATTTTCGTTTTACAATTATAATGCGTTTTGCCATCGTCTGAACGAGTGAAGGTGTTAGATACATCAGCAAAGTATTTTTCCTTACAGCTGGACGAAAGCACAGACGTTGCCAACTTAGCGATTCTGATGGTGTATGTGAGATATCGATACAAAGACAACGTGAAAGAAGAGTATTTCTTTTTCGTCAATGAGCATTATTAAGACAAAATACAGAAACAGTATGGAAATTTGTTCTCCTTTGCGGGTAGCGCTGTTTAAAATTAAGCCACGATTTGATAATCTTGTAAATAATAAACAGGCCCACCCCTCGCATTAAATAGTCACTGTTAACAGCTGATCATTAAATCATTTTTATTACAACATACTGTAATTTAGTCAGCTTGTTGACAATCTGATTTGGTATCGTTTTCCAAGATATATTTTATTTTTATTTTATATTGGTGTTCATTACTGTCGGTGCATACGAGCATATACACTTTTACAAGAAGACCTAAATGTAGTTTTGACATTTGAAAAAAAAAACAAAAACAAACTGATTTGTAAATCTCTACAATAAAACTTTTACTCATGAAAATGGGACCACCATTAAATAAATCACCGTCTTCCAATAACATTATGGAGGAGTATTTAGCACACAGGGACAACACCCAAAATTACGTTATTTCTTATAGTTATATTAGAATGTATTTTGAGGTCGTATACAATTCCAGATTACAAGGAGACAATTTTTTTTTTTTTTTAAACGGCACCGGTCCCTGGCGCACAAGGAAAATTTTATGTCGGTCCACGAAAGTGAAAAGTTTGGGAAGCACTGATCTAGAGGCCATCAATCGTGAACAAGATTGGGTTGAAGTACCGGAAGACATGATGGACTGGCACAATTTAATAGTAACAATGGGTCGTGAGTGAAAAGTTTGGGAAGCATTGATCTAGAGACCATCAATCGTGCACAAGAGTTGAAGTACCGGAAGACATGATGGACTGGCACTATTTAATAGAACACTGGGTCGTGAGTGCAGAGAATGGGCAGCGGGCCGCACAGAGTTCGAGATGCAACTGATCCAGAGTAACACACATCAAGATGACATAGTGATCTACACTGACGGATCAGTGGTGAGATACAGACGTAGTGGTTGGGATTTCATTGAGAAGGGTAATGGACCATTCATTTAAAAAAAAAAGAGTCTGGAATATGAAGCTACGACCCCCAGCATGAGAATTGAGGTGGAAGCAGTAACAGCGGCATCCCGTTTGTTACGAAGACCACTGCAACACACATTGTATTCATTACGGACTCAAGGAGTATGCTAAGTAAGATGGAGAAATGAATATTTCGTGTGCAATTGCTCAACTCGCTTCAGAGGTCGTAGATTGTGTAAACTGTATAGCTTTTTTTGTCCTGGCCATGCGGGAGTGCTGGGAAATGAACAGGCTGAAAGGCTGGCATGGAATGCACCTCTTGGTGGCCGATTAATTGTGGACAAGGGAGAGGTGGTTGCACGCACGTGAGACCAAGTGAAGGTGGGGAGCCAAACTGAGGACACGTATGTGGAAAGAATGAGATTATGGGGGATTGGCAGGGGTTCTGGAAGATTAAAAAATGAGAGGGAAGACCAGGATAACTTTCAATCAGATAACTGTGGGAACGATTAGTAGTGTGATTCTTCGCTGGCTACCGAACGAGGGGCGGAGCACGTATTAATATATTACCATATTAACAACGTTTAAGTCATAACTGTGACACACTCGTACTTCCCATTTTCCACCATCCATTTTACTTTGTGGTCTAAACATAATTTTTGTTTGGCACTGAATCTGTTAAATTGTCTAGGACACATACAGATTACAACTTCAGTAGCGCTGACATGTGAAATGACCTTTAAGAGGTGACTCAGGCCGCTGTGAAATTATTATTGAGCTTCTAAAACAGATTTAATAATGAAGGACCGCCAATTTTGGAGATGGAGGTTCGAAATGTTCTTAAGCATATGAAAGCTGGCAAGGCCTCCGGCGCAGATAACATCACAACAGAAATGATTAAAGCTTTAGAAGAATTTGGACTAGATCAAGTCACTAGACTGCTGAACACATTATATGATACTGGAGATATACCTCCTGAATTATGTAACTGTATTTATTGCAATCCCAAAGAAATCAGGAACCTTGGAATGTGATCAACATAGAACAATTAGTATAATGAGTCACATCACAAAGATTTTGCTAAGAATTATCATGCAAAGAGTAGGAAGAACATACAACCTGAAATAGGGGAAGAACAATGTGGGTTTGTAGAAGGAAAGGGTACAGTAAATGCTGTGTATATGCTGCGAACAGTTATTGAACGTGCTGTAGAAGTAAACAAGGATATACATCTTTGCTTTATTGACTATACAAAGGCTTTTGATAGCGTTAGACATGTCAGCATGGTGGATATGCTTGCAGATCTACAAATTGATGGGAAAGACATTAGACTTATAAAAAACATATATTGGAAACAACAAGCTGCAATAAGGATTGATAATGAAGTGGGACAGTATCAGCCAATTAAGAGAGGTGTTAGGCAGGGATGTGTGATGTCTCCAGATCTTTTTTTCCCTATACAGTGAAAATATTTTCAGAAATATAGAGAATATAAATGAAATCAGCATTGGAGGACGAAACATCAATAACATTAGATATGCAGATGATACAGTATTAATTGCATACAATGCGTAGGACCTGCAACAATTAGTAGATGCGGTTGTTGTACACAGTGAGCAACTGGGGTTAGAATTAAATTGTAAAAAGTGGGGCTGGTCTGGTTCGCTAGATCAGTTCCGCGTCTAGCGTTCGTTGTCTCGGATGGCTGTGTGAGGTGCACCAAAATGGGATCTTCCCAGCCAACGTGAGTTAGCGAGGCAGGCGTTTCAAGAATGTAACCGCATCGTGCAGCCAGGGTCGTGGTTTGAGCGGGCAAAAGAGCAAAATTTGTACGACCGTTCGACAAAGTCTCGATAAGCGCCCACTCTCTCTCTCTCGATGAGTAGTGGGCCTGCAGTCAGTAAGCTGGTATAGCTTTTTTTTTCGGTCAGTCCTGCCGGCGTAGCTTGAAAGCTCGTCGGTAGGCGTCCAGTGGTTTTGCATGTATCACCTTGTACCGGGAGGGCGCGCTTTAGCGATGCTACTCTTGGCTTGCGTGTGCGTGAATAGTCCGTCTGTCCGATAGATATCTGGTTGATCCTGCCAGTAGTCATATGCTTGTCTCAAAGATTAAGCCATGCATGTCTAAGTTCACACTGTCTCACGGTGAAACCGCGAATGGCTCATTAAATCAGTCGAGGTTCCTTAGATGACACGATCCTACTTGGATAACTGTGGCAATTCTAGAGCTAATACATGCTTACCAAGCTCCGACCCTCGCGGAAAGAGCGCTTTTATTAGTTCAAAACCAATCGTCGTTGCCCTTCGCGGGGCGCGGCGTTCCCACTGGTGACTCTGGATAACTTTGTGCTGATCGCATGGCCTTACGTGCCGGCGACGCATCTTTCAAATGTCTGCCCTATCAAATGTCGATGGCTCCCCCGATGTGTCTCCACCTTGCCGTGGTGGGGGAGCTTGCGTGTCCCATCGACCCCATGTGCTTGCCGATGGGTGAAAACTACATATCGGACGGCTCGTGGGATAGGGACCAGACTAAGAGAGACACAACCTGCTGCTCTGCAGGTAAGACTGAGGATAGCAGTCAAAATCAGGCAAACGATCCCTAAATCTCAGTCCGGACATAACCTCTAAGGCTCCCATCCGAGGTGTATGGCTGAACGTCTCTAAGCCATAAACTCTAGGAAGTGAGAGCCTGGCCGACACAAACCTACATCACAATTGTGATGATGTGCTGAGAACGCTACATGCTCGGCGCAGATTCGTTCGATGGCTCTTAGCTGGGGGATATGAGGTATCCCCGGATGAAAGGGCCTGACCGTTACTCGCCCACAGACGCACGGAGGTAAGGTGCTGAGCCGGCAGCACATGTAGCCTACCTCGTGAGCGAGTACAAAAAGGTGGAAAAACACCTCGGTCGCATGTCTCGCAGACGTCCGATAGTCTGTAACCACACTCATGGAGTGAGTGTAGTCAAAGGTGGAAAATTGTCTTGTTGACACGAAATGGAACAGCTCTGACTAGGTAGTTCTCCGAATGTCTGTCGTGCCTGGAACAGCTCTGACGGGCACAACGACAAGCACATGTCCGAAATCTCGCTGAGTGAATACCGTCTGCAAACCTGTCTGGTTTGTGCGGGAATGGCCCGGGGCAAACGAAATGACCAATATATTGAAGTGAGGATTTAAAGCAGCCATGAGCAGGACGTGACGATTTCCCTCGGTGAGCCCAGATCCAGGGCGTTATGTGTCGGCCCTGCAACTATGGATGCAACCTTGGATGGCGGAAAATGCTATGGACTGTCCCTGCCTTCCTTTGAGGGATGACCGTTGTCTTCGACCGTTCTAACTTGGCCAGCATGGTTGTAAGATGGCACCACAAAAGTGAGAGTCTCCCAGGAATGCTACCTGGTCAAAAAAGCACGCTAAAGTCGATGTGTTGGCCTACGGGTTTCGGCCCAAGGGCGCATAACAGACACATCGCAATCACATCTGAAAAAAACACTCCGGATGAACGAAAAGAAGAAGAAATTGTAAAAAGACTCAGGTTATGGTCGTCACTAGGAAGAAATAAGTGTCATAACATCTGATGGGAGATGCCTTGAAGAGATTAGAACAAGAATCGCCATGGCGAAAGTAGCCTTTAGCAAGATGAAAAACATTCTGACCAATAAAAAGATGTCAATTGAAACAAGAAAAAGAATGTTGAACGGATACATAGAGCCTGTTCTTTTGTATGGACGTGAAACTTGGACAATGAGCAGTCAAGCTGAAAAACAGCGAGAACGTTATGAGAAAAGTTATGACTTAAAAGCGAGAACAGAGGACTTTGACGTCAGTAATTCCACTTCGCTGTCCAGGATGAAAGACTTGGGAGTAAGAATCGGCACAGCCAGACGCGAGAGGTACATCGGGAAAACAAAGCGCCTCGTCAACCAACACAGAACTGGCACTATTAGCCACCGGACACTGATGCATATGCTGGGAGGAGGATCTGAGCACGTATGGACATGTCCGGAGTGCAATGAAGATACCCCAACTGATAACTGAACTGATAACTGGGGCTGAAAAACATCTGATGGCTGCAGAAATGTGGTTTCTGAGGAAAATGCAAAGAATACCATGGACAGACAGAAAAACCAATGAGCAAGTACTACAGGAGACAAATGAACATCGTAAACTGATTAGAGAAATTAGACGTAGACAGTCAAAATGATTTGGACATGTTATGAGAAGAAATGGATTGGAGAACTTGGTGACAACTGGCAAGATCGAAGGGAACAGACCAAGAGGAAGACCGAGAGGAAAATACCTGGATAGCTTGGACACATGGCATGGACGAGACAGGAACACATTTTGTAAGTGGGCCCTCTCCAGTGGTCTTCTTTATAAATAGAGTGGAGAGAATTACAACCTCCAAACCTTATACAATTTCTGTTCAATTCCGAAATTAGTTAGTTATTATTATGGAAAGGAAGGCTAAAGGATTATGTTATAGATCGACATTTTTATTTAAAGGCGAAACATGGAATATACCTATTCTTTGGGTGACCCTACCTTCACGGCGATCGGACACAGGCACAGTGGTGAGTTTCCCTGATTGAGCCCTGATTTTATGCCTGAATCAAATTCTAGATTCGGAATATATCCTGATGGCATAAGATACGACGACATAAATAGGTGTACCGACAATGAGCTAGAGAAACTAGCAGACATGTACAACAACAGTATAGGGAGTGCTAGCATCAAGGAGGAATGGTTACACAGCAATCTGATTCCCTTGCCGAAGCCTGACAAATACCACAAAAAAATTCAGGGATATCGAAATATAACCATGCAGAATACAATAGGCAAGCTGCTGGAGAAGGTAATTGCCAGGAAAATATCAAGCCAACTAGAGAGGCAAGGTGTTTTCCCACCTACCCTGGGTGGGTACCGTCCAAAAAGAGAAACCTGGACCAATGCAGCAGTCTTTGCCCAGGATGTCTATGAAGGTTTCCACTCAGGCACTGAAACCGTTGCTGCAGCGATTGATCTTGAGGACGCATACAACAGAGTACCACTGGATTTTCTAATGTTTCAGCTTCTCGAACTAAACGTAAGTCCATTCCTCCTTAGTTGGATCGCTGCAGCCCTCTTCCAACGGAAAGTAGTTTTTAGATGTGGCAGTTGGACTTCGGAACCAACAACAATATATCCTGGCCTACCACAGGGATCACCATTATCTCCGGTACTGTTCAACGCCTACACAGTGAGAATCACAAGTGAGCAGATCACTGGACCTGGCAGGACATTGTCATATGCCGATGATGTTTTAGTGTATCAGGGTAAGGATAGAGAGGAGGTTGCTGTGGAACTACAAACCGAACTCAATCGCATAAGTACTTGGTGTGATGAAGCTGGGGCAATGGTCAACCCAACAAAGGCAACAGTGACTTGGTTCTCGTTGAATAATCATATTGTCAACACTCCAACACCAACTGTAATGCTGTGTTCAGAGACGGTGGAAAGAACGCAGGCAATGAATTACCTGGGGATACGGTTTGATCGAAGCCTTGCTTATAATGTGCACATAGACCAGGTGATAACAAAGGCCAAGCGGGGTTTGGCAGCGATGCGGGTGATGGCGGCAGCAAACTGTGAGCAGCGCCATCTATGTCTTCTGTACGAGGGGCTGGTCATGTCTGTTTTGGAGTATGCAATGGCAATCCTGACTCTCAGCCATAAGCAGATAGAAAGGATGGAAAGGATACAGAATGAAGCTATGCGCATTATTCTTGGATGTACAAGAGATACAGCATGCAGGGCGATGCGCTACCTTCTTGATTTTCCAACCATTGAAGAGAGAATACAAGGTTGCAGGGCACGCGCCTACCTCGGAATTAACGCAAACACACAACATCCACTGCATAGTGAAATTAGGAAGGTGAAGGGCAGCAGGTTAAAAAGAGGACGGTCGTGGATGGGTCAAGCCGAAGACATTCTTCAACAGGTGTGTTCACTTGAGGACTTAGAACCTGGCGAGGAGTGGGTGCAAGTGCCAACAGACTTCTGCACATCCTTTTCAGTTTGCATCCAACTAGATAGAAAATGCAGACAAGAAAATCCGGCTGCTGTTGAGGCTGAAGTACAAGCGTTGATTTTCGAGAATTCGCTAGACGGTGACGCGGTCATCTACACAGATGGGTCGGTCGTCCGACATGTGAGAAGCTCATGGGCCTTTACAGCTCGGGCCGGAGGGAGAATTGTGAAGGAGGACTCTGGTGCTTTCACTGAAACCACAAGTAGCCTGACCATGGAAGTCATGGCAGTAAGTAAAGCAATAACATGGCTCGAGACACAGACATTCACTAGGGCTTGTTTCCTTAGCGACTCAATGAACATGATCAAGAGGATAGAGGAGGGGTCGATCCGAAGAGAATGGTTGCTGCCTCTGGAGCGGTCTCGGCTGGCAAAGATTAGTTTCATCTTCGTGCCAGGGCATGCGGGAGTACAAGGAAATGAGCGGGCTGACAAGCTCGCAGGTGAGGCTACTGTGGAGGGCGGACGCGCCATGGACCAGGCTGACATTCTGAATGCTCTACGAGAAGTGAGACTTTTGCGAGAACCAAGTGATGACTGTGAATCTACAACAATGGCCAGACTGCGAGAGCAGCAAATTAAAAGAGGGGTGGCCAAACAAGAACACTACGCAGGAAGCCAAAGAAGATTGATAAACCAACACAGAACTGGCGTCGTTAGCCGCTACACGTTGCGGGATTTGCTGAGGAGGGGATCCGAGCACTTATGGACTGAATGGTTCGATGTGCAATGAGGATGATCTGTCGACTAACTAACTAACTAACTAAAACCAAATATATTAAAGAAAATTCATAATTTACGAATTCACTTATTGCCCTTTTCGGAATGTCTCGAGGAAAAAGGAAAGGATGTGCGCACTCCTCATAGTGCTCTAGTGTGTCATAGACAAAGTATAACAGAATAGTCGCCCACAAAATGATCCCTGTGGTATGCATCCCTCACCATCCCCATCCTCTTAGACATGGACCATGAGGTCTTGTAATCAACTTCTGGGAGAACCAGGGGATGAAGACTGCCAGTATAACCTTACCACGCATTGCTCAACTTGGGAGAGGACCCTGAAATAGAAATTGACCCAAAGGAGAGACCTTCACCCATGGGTTTAAAAACACTTAATCATTCCCGTCAGGAGGTAAAACATAAGATGTACCACAATGCTCAGTACCAGCGACACATAAGATAGAAAGACATTTTTCTTAATTTAGTGACTACATCTATTTCTGTGCATTGCAATGTTGTACCTGTGATGAACATTGTGTTATGAATCTGTTTTCACAGAAAGTGATATTCCATGCTGAGCATAAAGCTTTTTCACAGAATGGCTCGCACTCCAACCTTTGATTCCCAATTATAATTTTGTGTTTGGAATCAGCCGTTGAGTGATTTCTTGGTAAATGTTCTGTAATAACAGTGTCTGTTCTCCTCATACAGTGACTGTTCTGTGATAGCAGTGTATGTTCTGCTCACACAGTGAATGTTCTGTAATAACAGTGTATGTTCTGTTCACACATTCGATGTCTTGTGCTAACAGTGTATGTTCAGTTCACACATTATATGTTCAGTGCATCGACTGCTGGAGACCCCATGAGGGCGGAAAAACTCACACTAGTCCATTTACTTTATAGAGGATGCCATCTTTTTTAGGAACTGTGGTAAACTTCCGTGGTCTCCTCTCCTTCCAAAGGGGCCTATATTTCTGAAATTCGTGTACGATACTTTCTTTATCTATAGTTGTCCTTACATGGGGGTAAACGTGTCAATTTAAAAGCTTCCCGAAGAAGGCGACAAAGAATATGAACCCATTCCAACCGGGATACCCTTATCAATATCCTAGTATAATTATTTTACACCTCACAATCCCTACCTCATATCTGTTCTAAATTATAATACAGTACTAACTCCTAGATTAGCAACCCCCTTTAATTTGATATATAATACAATATGTCTGATATTATATTAAGTGATCTATGGCCAAATAAAAAGTAGGTCTGCACCAAACATGGTTCACAATCAAATGAACGAGTATTTTAATGCAAATATTCTTTTACTGAGCATTAAAATCGCGGAAGGTATCACGAAACAAATCAAATAACACGATGATCCAAGTATGGAGATATATCATCCTTCTGTCAAAATGGGAGGTCACATGTGGCGATATATCATCTTTCGGCAGTGAATAAATTAACAACTTTCACGCCATCACTGTGACACACCCCTACTTCTAATTTTCCGCTATACATTTATGTTTGATATAATACGTGTGGTTTCCGGCCTGAGATATGCCGGATTATATGGTATGATGTACACACAATTGAGGACCTGAAAAAGAAATCAGAAATACTATTAAAGAAATAACAACAGACACGTTGCAGAAGATATTTGACAATATGAAAAGATACACTACAGTCATGTCTTGAAGCCTGTTGTGGACACTTCCAACACCTATTATAATGCATACTTCATTGGTACTTTCCATTTTTCTAAAAACAGCGTTAGATCATAGCAGTGACTATTGTAACTAATGTAATGAAATTTTTATTTTGTTTTTAAACATATTTTTATGTCGTCATGTACTTCATTTTTCAAATTTATTCTACATACAAAGTATAGTGAGACTTTACAAACACCCGGTATATATACATATACATTTTTTTGTATACTTCCACTTCACATTTGAATTTTTTCCCCTACTTTTCTAATTACAAAACCCATGATCAAATTCTCTAAAAACTAATCCATGTAAGTAAACCCCTAAAAGAGTAAGTGAAATTCCGAAAAGCAAAGGACTCTTGTACACATCTTAAGGCGCGTTTGATATGGAGTGTGCTAGATCCACATTGTATCAGCACTAGATTTATGATTTGGTACTATCACGCCGGCTTCCTTTACTTCCCAAGACATTTTCCAGTTCCCATGTTAGGTTGCTCCGACCCAGGAGCCCTGAATAGTTTTTAAAATTCTAATTCGCACAGAGGCGAATCAAATTCATTATCACCGTGCCGACAGGCGATGATCTAGCTACTACACTACCGCGACTCCCCAACTAATACATAATCATGGAAAATCCGGCAATATAATATTTCTGTTGTCTCCCCTTTCTCACTGACGCCGTATATATTTGCTTATTTTGCTTAACAGTTATTCCAGCTGTGACAGTAACAGATGTGGGTGAATCAACTCGACTAAATCTACTAACTTTTGTATGTTCACCACCAGAGGATCTGGCCAACGCTCAATACTCTATGGAAAATTAGACGGGAAAACATAATCAGAATGCAGCTAGTACTTACAGAATTGTCTTGTTGAAGTTGGAGACGGAGAGAGTATGGGAATGTCCCGAGTGCCGTGACGTCTCTTCTGGACTCCATTCGACTCATTTAGCCTCTCTTGAGGCAGCGGGCGCCGGCTTCCTGGCCTAGAGGTTAGCGACTTTTCTCCGTAAACTCGTATACTCTCGTAAGTACCGTGACAACGGTGAGAATCAGCAATGGTTCGAATAGTGTCGGTAACTTACGGGGTATGTGAGCCGGCCGCTCAGAAATCAATGGCAAACTACTGAGCGTAATCTTGCCAAGAAATCAACAATCAGCTGAAAGATGCTGATGTTGACAGCAATGTCCTGTAAAAGATATGCAAACATTTTTTTTTTTTCGAGGCAGCGGGCGGCTTGATCTCCGGCGGGTTGTTTCATTAATCAGACAATAATGGGCGGCAATAAGCTTGTGTATGAAGGCACCGCGAAAACGCAGGACAGAGCGTAATGGAGTCTCATTACAGTCAACCACCAATGCGCAGATGACACTTAATTACTACGACGGTAACGAAAAGGGAACCTCGGTGACGTAGTAGCGAGTGATGTCGCCTACAAGCAGGTGGGCGTGAGTGACGTCACTATCGAGGTGGGACTTACAAACGTGCACAATGACCCCCACAAAATGTATGTACTTTCGTAGGCAGTTTACGTTCAAAGCTGCAGGGAACAAAGCAAAAACTCCAGAAACGGTTGACTGCTCGACTACGGTGTAAACATGCACGAACTAACGCAAGAATAAGAAGAAAGAGAAGGAAGCAGTTTACAAAGAGGTAAATACGAAACTGATCGCTCTGTAACGTGTCACAAAGATAATAATCGCAGCCATAATGTTTCGTAGTTGCTTATGTGTGTCCTCAGTATGCCGCATTAAATTAGGTAGGTAAAACATATTAGCCGGCCGTTCCAGTTGTGACACAGAGGTAAGGCAAGACAATTCCATATTTATACGAGATATTTCATTCAATATATATATATATATATATATATATATATATATATATCTATATATCTCTATATAGTATATTATATATATATATTATATATATAATATCTAATATAATATAACTAATCACTATAAAGCTGATCATGACTTCCTACGTGACAACATCACTATATGTTTTGTTCAGAAGAGCACGATTTTGTGAAATTATGATGTAATAAGTAACATGATAGGTCAGCGTGGCCGAAAGGTTAAGGGCTCTCGAAATGAAAACTGTCTGTGCGCTGAGGTCGGGGTAATGAGTTCATTCCCTCGACTGAAAACTGACTTCTGTTCGCTGATTTGCAGCAAAGACCTCATGCTCCTACAAGAATAGTGATAAAACGAAGATAGAGAAAAGTTGTAGAAGCATACCTTTTACAGGACATCGCTGTCAACACCAGCATCTTTCAGCGGTATGTTTGATTTCCTTGGCAAGGATTACGCTCAGTAGTTTGCCATTGCTTTCTGAGCGGCCGGCCTCACATACCCCGTAAGTTACCCGATGCGATTCGAACCACTGCTGATTCTCACCGTCATCACGTTACCGACGAGAGTATACGAGATTACGGAGAAAAGTCATAACCTCTAAGCCACGAAGCCGGCTCTAGTTCAAACAGCAATGGAAAATTAAGGAACGTAAAATTGCCTAGAAAATAAACCTGGGGTTGATTGCAACGTCCTACAAAGGACATGCAACTTCGTTGTTAAATTAACGAGATTTGGTTGGTGTAGAGGAGTCCAAGACAGGTGCAACATTGACCATGATTCTGTAATGTCAAAGGCAATGGCTGATTTAGAGCGTGAAAAGCCAGAATCAATACTCAATTGCAATCATACATACGGTGTGTTCGCGGGTAGAAGGCAATTGTTTCTACAGGTGTGTGCAAGGCATCCGTGTGTGCACGTGTAACATATGTGTTGCGGTTGATAGTTTCATTGTATGTGTACGTGTGTGTATGTGGGGTGGGGAATGGTGGTGGTGGTGTGTGGGGGGGGGGGGGGTGATGAAGTAAACCCATTGTAGAAACTGTTGTTTAAATGTGAAGAGTTGGGCTTTTGCATACGGGCAGTTAGTTGGAAAAAAAACACCCGCAGAATTATGCAGGTAATTATGCAGGATTATGCAGACAACATATGTTGTCTGTATAGTTAATGGACAAGAGAGGGGACAAGACAACCTTAGATATTAACGTCCTAAAAACGAAAATTATGATAATTAGCAATGGAAAGGGGAGGTCAGCAAAGAACATCACAGAAAACGGGAAGATACTAGAACAAATAACAAGTTTCACCTATCTTGGACATGTAGTAACAGATGGTGGCAGAAGTGAAATATAAATCAAAAAGAGAATAGGAATAGCCAAAAATGCTTTCAACAGCATGAAATCAGTATTAACATCTAGAGAAATTAACAACGCATTAAAAATGAGAATTATCAAATCTTACATATATTCAACACTATTGAAAAGCCTGGACATTGAAAAAGCAACTCGAAAGTCTAATAGATGCCCTGGAGATGTGGATATACAGAAGAATATGTCGTATTTCATGGAAACAGAAACAATCAAATACAGAGGTTCTAGAAAAACTGGAAATGAAAAGAGAGTTGATGAAATAAATAAAAAAGAGGCAAGTGAAATATTTCGGCCACGTTAAAAGACATAACACTCTTATAAAAACCATACTGGGGGGCAAGGTTGAAGGCAAGCTAGCAAGAGGTAGACAACGATACAAGTGGTAAGATAACATCAAGAAATGGTCAAACATTAATCTGACATGTACAATCAAGGCGAGAGACAGACAGCGTTGGAGATCCATTGCAGCCAACCTTCATTGTGGAGACCGCACCTGATTGATTGATTGATCGATTGATTGATTGATTGAGTTGGAGTTTATTGACACTTTCATGCCTACAATGTGTGGAAGAATGATTAACTTCCTAAGCCCAATCCATGCCGTCGCTGAGGCACAAGGGCAGTGCACACGTTTCACAAGTCTCCGACACACGAAGTCCAGGGATCGATATCACTTGAGAAGCAGACCGCATTGCGTTGATATCGATGGTATGAGCGTCGGCCGTTCAGAAAGCAATGGAAAACTACTGAACGCGAAAATTGCCTAGTTACTCACAAACAGCCAAAGATGCTGGGGTTGATTATGACGTCATGTGAAGGGCATGCAACTGACTAAAAGCCTATATCCCAGCCAATCCGTGCGTGCTGTGCCTAATCATGATCAAATTTATATCCTAATATACCTGTTGCCAGATGTGAGCTTCCGCTACTGGTATTGCGCAACCCTGCTGGTTACTGAACTTGGGTTTGGAGACATCTTTGTTTCAAATATTGAATTGAATTGAATTGAACTGAATTGAATTGAATTTCACTCTAAAGACTGTACCTGCCGTACCAGTGAACATATAAGTTAACCACTTGTACCATGTTGATTTTGTCATACAAATCTACGGTCTGGAAAAGATCTGTTGTTGAAATGCCCAGTTTTTCACATGCCTCTAGGAAGTTACATGTGCTGCTAATTCTATCAATCAATCAATCAATCAATCATGTGCCATGCCGGAAAGCGTGGGCGGTCATGACTCGCCATTTCACTCGATCACCAGTGTCTCCAGATCTGTTTTCCCTGTACAGTGAAAGTATTTTCAGAAATATTGAAGATATGGAAGGAATCAACATTGGGGGACGATGCATCAATAACATTAGATATGCAGACGATACAGTCTTGATTGAAGACAATGAACAGAACCTGCAACATTTAGTAGATGCAGTTGTTACACACAGTGAACAACGAGGGTTAGAATTAAATTGTAAAAAGACACAGATTATGGTCGTCACTAGGAAGAACGAAATACCACAATGTAGTATACTAGTAAATGGGAATATTCTTCAACACGTGAATAGGTACAATTATCTCGGAACAGTAATAACATCTGATGGGAGATACCTTGAAGAGATTAGAACAAGAATTGCCATGTCTAAGGTAGCCTTTAGCAAGATGAAAAACATACTGACCAATAAAAAGATGTCAATTGAAACGAGAAAAAGAGTGTTGAGGTGATACATAGAACCTGTACTTTATATGGATGTGAAGCTTGGACAATGAGCAGTCAATCTGAAGAACATCTGATGGCTGTAGAAATGTGGTTTCTGAGGAAAATGCAAAGAATACCATGGACAGACAGAAAGACCAATGAACAGGTCCTTCACGAAACAAACGAAGATCGTAAACTGATTAGAGACATTAGACGCAGACAGTCAAAATTTTTTGGGCATGTTATGAGAAGAAATGGATTGGAGAACTTGGTGACAACTGGCAAGATCGAAGGGAACAGATCAAGAGGAAGACCGAGAGGAAAATACCTGGATGGCTTGGCCACATGGCATGGTCGAGACAGGAACACGGAGCTGATCCACGACTCTGGTGATCGAGTGAGATGGCAAAACATGACCGCCCACGCTTACCGGCATGGCACATGATGGATGGATGGTATATAATTTACATACCCAGCATGTGAAGACAGGATTCGGCAGACTGCGCGGAAGAAATCATTTCTGATTCAATGGGCAAGACGGCGTTTAACTGCAAAGCGTTGTGGAACGTAATGAGCACGGCAAGGCACTTAGAGCGCCCTGGTCATCCACTGCACCTGTATTCGTCTCCAGTCGTCTCGACTTGTCGTGCCAGTGGACTCAGATGGACTCAGGCGAGAGAGTGAGGTCGACGAATTGCGCAACTCTTTCTCACTTTAATCCAAGTCATCGCGCAAGTCATTCTTGATCCAACAGAACAGAACAGAACAGAACAGAATATAATTTACGGCTCAGGGATTAATACCATCATTTTAAGAGTATTACAGCTTCAGCAAGACACATCCGCGCTATTTTTGAAATTGTCTCGCGGTTTTCGTTTTGGCACAGACTGAGCGCATTTATATGGGATAGTTCAGAGATGTCGTCAAACTGTGGGTTATTTCATGAAACGTGATTATATAAATAAATCTTACCATTAATGTAATATTAATAGCTAATATTTGAATGTGTTAATATTGTTCAATGAGATAAAAAGTGAAATTGCGTACACTTCAAAACATCGCTGTGAAGTTGTACACATATTTTTGTCAAGAAGCTGATCGCAGGAAACCGTTTCATACTGTTACAAATCCCGAAAAAAGAACAGTGCATGCATTGGGTTTGAGTAAACGGTCGTTTCGTCGATGGGTGCAAGAATCTGGAATGAAACCAACACCCGATAAGCAAACGGTAGGTAGAAAGGCAATTGCAGACAGCTTTGACAAGGATGTCATCAGGCGAGTTATTATGAAAATGATGGATGCCAAAGAAACAGTGACTGTAAGAAAACTGAGGGTTTTGTTGAGAAAGAACAATAACACAGAGCTATCCAAACTAACTTATGTGGAAAATTATAAGGACATTAGGCTTCACTTTTAGAAAGTACAAGGGAGGTAGAAATATTCTTTGCGAGCAACCGCATTTAGGAGCCATGAGAAGCAGATACCTACATGAAATAAGGGAAATGAGCAAAGAAAATTATGACATAGTGTATTTGGATGAGACGTGGATTAATGCGCACCACACAAGTGAAAAGGAATGGCAATCAATGGATGGAAAGATAAAGCGTTTTGTGCCCAGTAGTAAAGGGCAGAGTTTGGTCATAGCCCATGCTGGTTGTACTCATAATGGCTTACTACAGAATGCTGGGCTCGTTTTCGTATCAAAGCATACATACAATAGGGATTATCATAATGAGATGAATGGTAATGTATTTAGAGATTGGCTCGAGAATACAGTACTTTCATCCCTTGATAGACCGTCTTGTCTAATCATGGACAATTTATCATATCACAATGTTAGTGCCCAAGAAGACAAAATAACTACGGCATCGAGCACAAAGGAAGCAATAAAGATATGGCTCCGAAGGGAAAATATACCATTTCCAGAAACATATTTCAAGCTACAGTTGTTGTCCCTTGTAAAACAGGCGCAAAAAAGCAAGAAATTTCAAATCGACAAGCTGATAGAAGAGCATGGCCATAGGTGCTTGAGACATCCGCCGTATCATTCTCATTTAAACCCTATAGAACTTGTGTGGGCTAAAATTAAAGGACAAGTGGCAACTGCCAATACTACATTCAAATTGTCTGACGTCAAGATACTAACCCAGTCCGCGCTATTAAATATTGATAAAAGTTACTGGAAAAAATGTGAGGACCATGTGTTGAAAGAGGAAGAGGACTATTGGAGAAAGGATGGATTGAATTTTATGCAACCGAGAGCAATCATCAACCTACTGGAATCGTCCGACACAGATTAAGGTCTGAGCAGATCGCAGACCTTAATCTACGTACACACTTACTGGGATATTTTGCTCCAACTATTCAGACGAATTGCAGGCCCTAAACATTACAGCATCAGCATAATGTCAATGGCAACAGTTTGTATTCCACAGTGATGAATTTTCAATTCCGCAAGCCCTCAGCGGTGACAAACAACTGTATTGAAAAAAAACAAAAAAACACACACACACACACTAAACGCATTGAATACCAACAGAAGAGTAATATTGCGGTGGAAACTGACATATTGTGGCATAACAAGAAACGTGAGAGCAAACACGTTGTCAAATTAGGGGACAACACACGTGCATACGAATCAATCTATAAACTTCAATGAAAAGAGGACCAACATCTTGGTCGTTAAGAAGAAAGCCCACTACAGAGACACTGACAACTATTTTCATAGTGCAAAACAGGTAATCATGTTCCGTCTCTGAACGGTAAACAGCAGAGTAGACAATCTTTCACGAAGACTCAAAGCGGGTCTGTCACCCATGTGTACGTGTGAACAAACTACACAGACAGCTGAACAGATCCTTAAAAATGGAAACATGATGACTAAATTGCAGGTTCATTTCTGGTCACTCCATACGCACATTAACTCACAGCTATATGGAAGCTTTCACGAACTCAATATAAAAAGCTAACATGAATACTTGTGTACACATTATTAACCAGCAGCTGAAGAAACAAGAAGGAAATGAAAAATAAGGTAAGAAATATATTCCTTCTACTTTCCTGTTAATTTACAAATTATTTACCCCATGCCTCTGTAAATTCTCTGTCTTTACTAATAGAACACAATGCACCCCTCTCGGGATTCTCCGTGGTGAAGTGGTCATGCCGTCTGACTCGGGCTCCGAAGGTTGTATGCTCGATTCCGGGCCACGTCCTTCATTTCACGAGTGCATTTTTTCGGAGACTTCCGAGGGTCGTCGCTGGAGCTACGGAGTTCGTGCTTTGTGCGACGCTTTCCGCGCTGCGGAAAGAAACTGAGACATATGGGATAAAAACCCGGTACAATGCAGCTGACCCTGTCGACTTTTAAGCTAGTTCTTTCATTGCACCCACTCCCATACGAATCCGGATACGCCTTGTGTGTCATCTGAATTGACGGAGCGTACATTACTGTAAACACAAATTTGATAGCGAGAAATCACTAGTTTTTCAGCAAAACATCAAAGAAATGTCGCCGCTTTCGATGATTTAAGTTGTTTTTGGACCTATCAAAGACATATTCCTTGAGTGGGGGTAAATATAAGACGGCAGGAAAAATTTCATAACGACGCAACAGACAGTTTTCAAAATAATTGATCGTGAATGAAGGCATTCTTTTCGGGACATACTATAATGCACTATACCAGTGTTTCTTGCCATAAGGCGAACCCTCATCTACTTGCGAGGCACATGTAATTTATGTCCTCAAGTCAAGAACGAGAAAGTCCCAATCAACCAACTTGCCACAGCGCGACTTACTGGTTTTCTATCCTGTGGAAATTTGAATATTATTCTTTAAATCGCCATTGTTGCTCCATCCTGTGTTTATTTATTTATTTATTTTTTGCGCTCGCTCGCTTTGAACTCAAGCGTAGTCCATACACACTACTTCTAGTAGTTCTGGACTGAATTTTGCGTGTTGATAGGGGTTTACTTTCATAACGGTTCGTCGCCGTGGTTATTTCTCGGCTCCTTTATCTTTGGCAAAACACAGCTCTTTGTAGTTGGACATGCGTCCCCACGTCGTTGATTAGACCACAGACTTTACCTTGGAATCGCTGAGAACCTCAACAGTTTATTGATTAATATTCAACATTCGCTCTCTCCGCTGTCACACGAAGGATCACAGTATAAAATGTACAAACTTGACATAATGCTGAGTCAGTTTCGTTTTTATTATACTGACGCAATTACAAATCAGCAGATGCACAGTTATAACGTACTTTTACAACACATGTATAAAAAATCTCTATCTTCACAACTCTAAAGTAGTCAGCGGCACTATCTAAGTCCATTGCTACCCTCGAAAAGTGACATGGTCCGCTCTTGACCGACTGACAGTCCAACGCAGAGTGACTTTCAAGGATCCGCTTCGTGCTTGCCGTGAAGCAAGTTCCAGCGTTTTCATGTGTGAAAAGTGCTCACAAGCGAGTCACTTTTCACGATCCGGTGTCCAACTAGACTTTCCTTCTGAAAACTACCATAGCCTATGTCTCAGTCTAATTCAGGTTATGGCATATACCGGCGAGCCAGAAAATAAATTGTGAACCAAGTTTTTTTTTTCTATTTTATTATATATAACTCATATATGACATTCAGTTATTCTAATACAATTAATGCAAATTTATTTAATTCTATCTAAATATTGAAATCAAAATTTTAATATCTAAATTAATCTTCACTTGTCAGCAATATGGTACTATAACTTGCACTATCACTTGAAAATCTGAAGGAAAAATAAACAAGAATCTATAAATATCTTGTTTCAAGTAATAAATACATGTGTATAATCTTAACACTCATATCTAATACTTATTTACCTTTACTTTATTCAATCTAATTAGTAATATACTATAGAACCTTTAAATCAAAATCTAACAAGTAAATTTAATTTGATATCAATATGAAACATAGCAGTAATCTACAAAGCCTACTTCACAATTTGAAAGCTTGTAGAGCAAAAGTTACTTTACCTTTATTCAATCTAATTAGTAATATACTATAGAACCATTAAATCAAAATCTAACAAGTAAATTTAATTTGATATCAATATGAAACATAGCAGTAATCTACAAAGCCTACTTCACAATTTGAAAGCTTGTAGAGCAAAAGTTAGTTTAACGTGTATGCTATAATGTTTTCAAACAATTTAGCACGTTGTCGGTTGGTAGCGTCGAATGTGGCCATCAAGAACTGACCGGCGCTCAGCTTCATCTGCCAACATTCAAATTCAACTACCAAAATCACTCGTTTCAAGTCTGCAAGGATTTTCCTAGTCAACCATAGCAGAACGTCTCCACCTCCCATGTGTGATCAAACACGATGTATGATACTGCAAGATAGCGTTTACATTGTACACAGTCTTTTATGCGTTGCTGTTCCTATTCAACGTTGGCGTCATTGACCCAGCTCATAATCAATGAATATAGTTGCAGTGAGTAAAGTTTAAGACAAATCCATAGCTAGCATCGTTTCTGTCCGACTTGAGCAAAACAATCATACCCAATAAAGAGGCTGCTTTCATAATTCCTCAGTATCAAAATTATGTTGTTCTTGTAATTTGTATATTTTATAATTATTATTTATCCAATACTATTTATATTGTAATTCATTATATATAATGAATTACAATATAAATAATGAAATAATCAATCAACAATATAATATTATACATCTTAGGAACTCCATTCCTTTTAAATTTGTAAATCAAAACGTTATTAAATTAATTCTGTTAATGCATTCAGACATAATCAATACATGCACCATGCTGGCAATAATCAACAATTACGATCTCTTTATTGATTTTTATCATTTATATTAGTATAATTATGTATCTCCAATCTATCAATAAATACATCAATCAATCAGTTATATTAGTAATCTTGACTTTGAATATGTTATTGTTTAAACACACAATCAAATCATCATGCACACATAAAATGCAAACATTAATTACTATGTGTACTATATGATAAAACCATTAAGTGATCGAGTACTATACATTGAATCCTATAGCTGAGCATGTCACTATGACAAATTCCTCGTTAACACTATCAGCCATTCGGCACTTATAGCATCGACAGTCAAAAGTTCCATCTTAGTGTGATAGCGCAAAACCGATGCACCTTGGTGTCTACAACAAACCGATGCACCTTAGTTTGGTCTATCTCGAGTTAAAAACCTGGCCACGCCGGAAACGCCACTTGAAACAAAGACCCGAGGCCATTTTTCCTTGTAGCAGCCAGCCACGTCGGTTTGTGCTGGTGAGAGATGTTGGCCCGGCTTGTTGATAGGAACAGAAGTGCTGTTCTGGTTGTATTGAGATGTGGGAACAATTCCCTGAAGAGATCTGTAGTCAACTAATGCCTTGGTAAAACTGTAAGTTTTAACTGATTAAGTTGAAAATAAGTAATTAATATAACCATGTTTTAAATCGCAGCACACGCCATGTTACAGGCTTGAAAAGCGTTTGCGTGGGAAAACCGATGTGTGTGAACAAAGCTGTTAGGCAGAGTGGTAGGAACAAAGAAATATAAATAGATAATATGAATGAATACTATTGAAATGGACTGTTCTATAGAATGATTTAGCGTCCCGAAACCTTTATGAAAACAGGATATTAACAGGCTAGTACATAGAGATGTAAGCAATCAAGCATGGTGGTGTGAAATACGAAGATAGGCCATTAGTGGTGGTTAAATATGGTAAAGATTGAAGTCATGTTATGCCAGCCATGATGGCACAAGATTATTTTGTTGAGAATGTATTTTACATGATTATCCTAGGACATTGTGTTACTGGCCAAATAGGTAGTGATTTATTTTGTGCTATCCCTCTGTAAATGTCCCAAGCTAGCAACAAAAGTGGGAGATTCACCAAGATATATGTATGAGGTGTAAATTGAGATGTATGAGGTCATAAATTATAGTTGATGAGGAGACTGGAGCCATGCATAAAATTGAATGCTTATGAGTAGGGGAAAATAACCATAATATAGGTGTAATATTTATAACATGCGTAAAGCAGAGGAGAGTACTTACACGTTATATGTGGCAATGATAGGTTAATGGTTAAGCTAAGCAGTTAGAACATGTAGGTGATAAATAGAAGTGTAGGAAATAATGTGTTGAATTGTAGGGACGCCATGCAGATAGCCACTAGGCGTATGAAATAATGCATCTTAATACGCGGGGTGCGTATCAGCAATCATTGTGTAATCGTAACTGCAAATGAAGTGTGGCTTTACTGAGAGAGAACAGGCAGGTGCATCTGGAACTGATATTGGTAAAGGGGTTTCTCATTTAGCATTGAAGTCTGGTGTCACATCTGTTACCAGAATGCAGTAGTGTTTGTGCTAGTGTATCAAACTGGGAGTTTTATGTGTAGTAAAACAGGGTGTTTGTTGTACCAGGGGAAGGGTGTGATTTATTGCTACTTACCACCTTTCGCAAAGATATATGCACTTGCGATGCGACACGAAGCGTAAGAGAAGAAAATTTATAACCGGTGTATCGTAGGAAGAATGATGGGAAATAGAGGGCATAACTGCACATTTGTTGTCCACTCACAGATAATATTACACTGATTGTGTTGGGCCTTGAATAACACTTATTGGTCATTAGTGTGTAATAATGACATAATATATATAGTACACTGTTTATTATATTAGTACTAATGTTCTGTATCCTGCCATGGGCATTGTTGTGCTTGGATCCTGTCTCATATGAATGAGGCACTCTGGCCACTATTTTGTGTACTTTCACCTGGTAATATTGTGTGTTTATTTTATGAATTGTATTAAGGGTATCAGAGAGTTCTTCAATTGAGTTCCTGTGTAATACATGTATATCTTTATCTTTAACTTTCTGTGAATGTTGTGATTCTTCTATGTGTAAGGTTACATTGTCACATTCTACACATATGGTGTTTCCACATTGTATGTATGTCTGTTGCTTTTCATAGTTAAAAATGTTTTACCTGTTGGTTATTAATTTATAATATCATGCAGTAATGTATGTGATGTCATATTGTTGTTGATATCCTTTATCAAAACATGGACATTGCAGGAGCAGTGTGTCCAATATCATATGGCATCCCTCATAAATTTAGGTATTTAAATGACAGAAGATGAGGGAAGGTGGTGCATTGGGTATTATGATTGTGTGATAGGTCAGTGTTTATGTTTGTGGTGTCCATTGTCTTTGAGTTGTGACATTAGAACCCAGGTGTGCTGCTGAGATCCCCCGGGCATTCCTGCATGAGAGAGGAGTCCCCTGTATGGTGGGTGGGCTCAGATATATTGTCTCCTAGTACACCTCCACTGTATTTTATCCAGAGCAAAGATGGCTCTGTCTTCAACGTTAGGGACCGTAGTTCCCCTCCCAGTTGGTGCCCCTGACGTCACAGGGCCCACTGGTGAAATCAGGTACATAGTTGCACCTGTGAAGATAGAAGTACCTTGTTTTGGCCAGCAAGGTGGGCCAACTGTTGGAGAGTATGTGAGGAAGGTGAAATCTGCATGGAGGGCTGGTGCGGTGTGTGATGAAGATAAAGTTGACATCATTTGGGAAAGTGTTGTTCCCAATGTGTGGGCAGAACTTGAGCTTAGGTCAGCTTGTAATGACCCTGAAGAGATGCTGCAGACCATTCAGCAGGTGTATGGAGAGCAGCGCAGCATGGTGGAACTTGCTGCAGCTTTCTTCCGAGTGAAACAAGATGTTGGGGAATCCATCATGGATTTCTCTCACCGGGTGCACAAAGCTTTTCGTTTGGTGCTGGAAGCACAGAGAAAGAGGGGCATGGTTGCTTGGGATCCAGTGATCCTAAGAGACTGGTTTGTTGCAAAACTACATAATGTTCTCAGCAGGAGAATGGCAGAGGAGAGGATATCGCATGACCCGTCAGTGACTTTCCTTTGTGTTATAGACTTGGCCATGCGATGGGCTGGTGTGTCGTTAGCTCCAGAAGTCTGTACATACCAATATGTAGAACGTCAAGATTACAGTTCAGAGAGGTGGCCTAATGCCAGTGGTCAGTGTCAAGGGGTCCAGCATGATGATGTGGTGGTGGAGGAACTTCGAGCTAAGCTAGGTCGGATGAGAGCCTTAGCTGATTCGTCGATGCAGCCCAAGGTACAACGCAAGAGGTGCAATGTTTGTCGAAGCCGCACACACCTCCAGAACAGGTGTCCGAAGAGAGGGGTTAGTGTTATTCAGAACCCCTCTGGAGTCAATTGTAGCAAAGCATTCGCCAACGTAAGCCACAGAGACCAGCAGGGCCTTAAGCGACAACAGAGTCCGCCCCAGGTTGATCCTTCTAAAGGATCAGCCCCAGCAGTTCAGGTGGGTGCAGTGTCAACTTCTGATAGCCGGATGGTTATGCGTTGCAACCAGAGAAATTTCTTTCGCAAAAAGAGGCAGAGGAGGAGGGGACGATGGAAGTCTCCTTGTATCAGTGTGGTCGGCCAGATAGAGATTGCTAAACTTGTGACAAATGGTCAGGGTGATGTGACCGGTGGTCCGTGTGTTGTGACAGGTGTAAGACAAAATTTTCTGCTTACCGATATGTCAACTCGTGACTTTGTGCAAAAGGGGATTGTGAAAGACCACCAGCAAGAACTTTTGCCCGTTAGACATGGTTGTGAAAGATAGAGACGGTTTTCATCTGTTTAGGAATCCCGGCCTTTGGATTGACAGGCTTAGTGTAGTTAGTTAATTAGCAGTTATGTTTTGCTGTCTTTATATATTATAATTACAGGTAGATGGTGTCATGTGATGACATGTTTTTCTTTTAGAGTACAAGAACACCAGGCAGACCAGGTGAAAGGGGTGGTTCTGTTGTTCATGTGGTGTTGTCATTACCATCATGTCCAGTAAGAGAGTAACTTCCAGGGTGAATTCATGAGGTGGGATATTATTGAGATAACGTTTTGTTGACCCTGTATGGGGTGTTCCTTTGTGTTTATATCCAGGTTATAGGTGACACAGGATGAAATGTTCTTTTTAGTGTACGGGTACAGAGTGTTAGAAGCACAAACCACCCAGGTACTCCATTTGCTGCAAGAAGCTTACATTTGATCAGAAGAGACAAATGGTATTATTTTTAAATACATTTTGTTGAATTTCCAGAGTTAAGGGAAGTAGTAACCAATATAAAGGTTACTGGTTTAATGTTATGTTTATGTAGCTTTTATGTTTGTTTAATTATTTTTATGTAAGAAGTAAGGGTTGTATTCATTTTGTTATGATTAGTGCTCTTATAGCAGGAGAGCTATTTTTCCTCACTATTATTTTAGTCATTAGTACCAACAACTGAGTTAGTATAGTTTATACTTTTGTGTTCAGATTATTGGTATTTGGAACTGACTGATGCCTGGTGATGTAATCTACACTGTTTCACATCGGTAAGTGATGTATGAAAAGAAAAAGACTATTTTTTTTGGTGGTACTCTTCAGGGATATAACCAGCAGTTTAGGTTTTGGAGGAGGTAACATGTGACATAGATTTGTTTTGCCTTTGTCATTTTGATGGCGGTTTGTGTGTAAATTTTATTGAATCCTTGGTTCATTGATGATTGTTTTTGGGTGTGGTCACAGGTGACTTTACTTTTTTTTGGCATTTGTCATTTTGATGACGGTTTATGTGAAGATGTTAGTACTTGCTTGCTTGATTAGTGATTTTACTTTTTGATGTGGTTACTGAAGACCAATAATTTTATTTTGAGGTGAACTAGCTAGATGGTAACTTTTAAAGAGATAGTTGGGGTGAGGAGATATGATGGTCCATTTCTTTTGACGGGACGTCAAAAAGTAGGGGGTTGGATAATGTGATAGCGCCAAACCGATGCACCTTGGTGTCTACAACAAACCGATGCACCTTAGTGTGGTCTATCTCGAGTTAAAAACCTGGCCACGCCGGAAACGCCACTTGAAACAAAGACCCGAGGCCATTTTTCCTTGTAGCAGCCAGCCACGTCGGTTTGTGCTGGTGAGAGATGTTGGCCCGGCTTGTTGATAGGAACAGAAGTGCTGTTCTGATTGTATTGAGATGTGGGAACAATTCCCTGAAGAGATCTGTAGTCAACTAATGCCTTGGTAAAACTGTAAGTTTTAACTGATTAAGTTGAAAATAAGTAATTAATATAACCATGTTTTAAATCGCAGCACACGCCATGTTACAGGCTTGAAAAGCGTTTGCGTGGGAAAACCGATGTGTGTGAACAAAGCTGTTAGGCAGAGTGGTAGGAACAAAGAAATATAAATAGATAATATGAATGAATACTATTGAAATGGACTGTTCTATAGAATGATTTAGCGTCCCGAAACCTTTATGAAAACAGGATATTAACAGGCTAGTACATAGAGATGTAAGCAATCAAGCATGGTGATGTGAAATACGAAGATAGGTCATTAGTGGTGGTTAAATATGGTAAAGATTGAAGTCATGTTATGCCAGCCATGATGGCACAAGATTATTTTGTTGAGAATGTATTTTACATGATTATCCTAGGACATTGTGTTACTGGCCAAATAGGTAGTGATTGATTTTGTGCTATCCCTCTGTAAATGTCCCAAGCTAGCAAAAAAGTGGGAGATTCACCAAGATATATGTATGAGGTGTAAATTGAGATGTATGAGGTCATAAATTATAGTTGATGAGGAGACTGGAGCCATGCATAAAATTGAATGCTTATGAGTAGGGGAAAATAACCATAATATAGGTGTAATATTTATAACATGCGTAAAGCAGAGAAGAGTACTTACACGTTATATGTGGCAATGATGGGTTAATGGTTAAGCTAATGCAGTTAGAACATGTAGGTAATAAATAGAAGTGTAGGAAATAATGTGTTGAATTGTAGGGACGCCATGCAGATAGCCACTAGGCGTATGAAATAATGCATCTTAATACGCGGGGTGCGTATCAGCAATCATTGTGTAATCGTAACTGCAAATGAAGTGTGGCTTTACTGAGAGAGAACAGGCAGGTGCATCTGGAACTGATATTGGTAAAGGGGTTTCTCATTTAGCATTGAAGTCTGGTGTCACATCTGTTACCAGAATGCAGTAGTGCTTGTGCTAGTGTATCAAACTGGGAGTTTTATGTGTAGTAAAACAGGGTGTTTGTTGTACCAGGGGAAGGGTGTGATTTATTGCTACGTACCACCTTTCGCAAAGATATATGCACTTGCTATGCGACACGAAGCGTAAGAGAAGAAAATTTATAACCGGTGTATCGTAGGAAGAATGATGGGAAATAGAGGGCATAACTGCACATTTGTTGTCCACTCACAGATAATATTACACTGATTGTGTTGGGCCTTGAATAACACTTATTGGTCATTAGTGTGTAATAATGACATAATATATATAGTACACTGTTTATTATATTAGTACTAATGTTCTGTATCCTGCCATGGGCATTGTTGTGCTTGGATCCTGTCTCATATGAATGAGGCACTCTGGCCACTATTTTGTGTACTTTCACTTGGTAATATTGTGTGTTTATTTTATGAATTGTCTTAAGGGTATCAGAGAGTTCTTCAATTGAGTTCCTGTGTAATACATGTTTATCTTTATCTTTAACTTTCTGTGAATGTTGTGATTCTTCTATTTGTAAGGTTACATTGTCACATTCTACAAATATGGTTATTCCTGTTTCCTTTACTTTTCATAGTTAAACATGTTTTACCTGTTGGTTATTAATTTATAATATCATGCAGTAATGTGTGTGATGTCATATTGTTGTTGATATCCTTTATCAAAACATGGACATTGCAGGAGCAGTGTGTCCTATATCATATGGCATCCCTCATAAATTTAGGTATTTAAATGACAGAAGATGAGGGAAAGGTGGTGCATTGGGTATTATGGTTGTAGTGATGGCTATGGTGAGAGTGACCATTTGATGATTGTGATGGTGATTATGATTGTGGTGACTATGTTGAGGCTGATCATGTAGTGTCAGCTAGGATGATTGGGATGATTATGGCTATGGTGAGAGTGATCATTTGATGATTGTGATGTTTTATGTGGCGATATATGTTATTGAGTTGTTGGCGGTGACTTATGTTATAGCCTGTGTCCTGATTGTTGCTGGTGTCATGGTATATTGATGTTGTCTAGTTGGTGTACAAAGGTGTGTGTCCTGGTGATGTCATGTTGAATTGCATATCCTATGTCTGCTTGATTGCTGTTGGTGCATTGAACTGTATTTATGTCCTGTATGTACATGTTCAAATGGTGTTGTCCTGTTAGAGTTGTTGTACACCGGTGTAGCTGAGTTGTGTTCGGTGTTGATTTTGACAAGTTGATTAGTGTTGCTGTGTAACATTGGCATTTATGGGGGGTATTGTCAGCCTGTGCTGTTGGGGATGAGAAGTTGTGTTGGACCAGAGACCTGTAGGTAATGACCTCCCTGAACTGAAGACATTCTGTAAGTGAATGCTGGGCTGTATGGGGAGGTGGAGCAGGCTGAGGTTGTTGCATTAGAAGGTGTTCCATCCTAGCAATATCAAGTGTAATCTCATGACAGCAGTGGCACAACTGGAGAAGACAATAAAGTGGGTGATCTGATGATGCAACATTGACTGTTGTATTTAACAATTAGAGATGTAGTCTCATGATAGCAGTAGTACAACTAGAGGGAATAGCAAAGTGGATAATTTGATGGAAGACATTTGTTATATGTAGGTTAATTCAAATGTTATATTGCATGTGCTCATTGCTTCATGTGTTTAATATGTTGTCTTTACCATGATAATCATAGATTGTGTTTTCCATTGTTACAGGAGCGGCTGACTAGTTAGTGTCAGCAGGCCTGGGTTCTTGGTGGGATAGTAAATTGTGTCACAACTCTTGTTTATGTCGCGTCTTGGGGTTTATGTTGTGTAACCTATGTTTTTGTAGTGCCTTATTGTCTGTGCAGTGTTGCTTGTGTCAAAGTTCTTTATTAGTGTCAGTCTAACCAGCCTATTGTTTGGAACACCTGTGTTGTGGTACTTGGTGTACCCTGTTGTCTTAAGTGCTGCTGATTGGTTAGGGGTTACCCACTGTGGTGATTTGATATATACAGTTGTCTATTGTATCTGTTATTGACATGCAATGTGCTGTTAGAAGAAATAAATAAAGAGCTTGTTTATTTGTCCTTGATTTGTTTGTTTAGTCTCTCTTAGTTTTTACAACCACTATTTCTACCACAGTCTAACACCTTAGTTCATTGCTTGGGCTCTAACATGGTGTTTCCTGTATGAACATCTATAAATAGTTTCTGCCCCTGTCCGAGATCTCGTATATCTTCTTACCTAATTACTATAATCTTTTTTTGTTGGTTGAGGCGGTGTGAGGTTCTCTCTCTTTTCACTATTTTTCTCCTTTGGCCGTAACGAAGTCAGAACTACTCTTTACCTCTTAGCACCGTAGTGAAGGAAGCATCAGTCTTTATGATTGTCTCCCTTTGTCTTTTACCATCGACTACATTAGTATCCATTTCTATCCATGGATGAATCGTCGATCTCTAGTCTAAGACTATGTCCAAACAATTCATCTATTGGTACTTATGACTTAGTACCTGTAGCGTCATCATTACCTCTCTGACTGTCACAAGCATGCACCATACACTGCATTAGCGCATTAGTCCAAAATGAGAGTTTTCCTAAACTTCCTAATAGTTTAACCGTATTATTCTCTGCAAGACGATTTTAAAATTTGCACAACACCGACACTGCAACATTAGGAATTCACCGACCTAAAATGAAACTCTCTAACTTGTTAGATATGCGTGTTCCTACACACCAGTCCACCCAGACCAACAACACAATGGGGTCGTGGTCAATTTTACACGCCTCCTACCCCGCCCCCTTCTTTCTATGTGCTCACTGTACCGTAACATCCAGCACCGTTATAAAAATACACCTGAGATTTCCGTAAACATTCACAGGTCCGTACGTGAGGTGAGTATACAGTTTTTTTCTCTATAAACAGTTTTTCTATTAAACATTTTCTTCGACTAACATTCTTTTCAATTAACATTTCGTCAATTCTCGTTTCCTCTTCATTGCTTCCATTTTCCCATGCATTTGTTCCTCTCGTCCTGTCATCACCTTCTAATGTAGTCACAGGAGTTCTCCTTGACTGTATGTTGTGTTTGTGAATGTGTTTGTTTGCTGATGAAGGCTAACCGCCGCAACGTTCTGTATGTGTCGTAACTCTGTTATGTAAAGCTGCACTACTTTGTGTCATTATATATTGTTTAAACTTTCACAGCTTTACCGCAGTTCCACCAAATTTTATAGATATTAACTCAATGTATGTTAGTTTTCCACTGATCAGATCACACCGTAATTGTTAGTTTCATTATACCCAATGTTAGTTAATCGATCAGTTAACTCAATTAAGTTTCGTAAATTCCATCTCTGAGTCCTTATTTACGTTCCAAATAATCATTGTGATTTTATAATTCGATCATCTGTAATATAATTATGTTAATTTATTAATTTTATAACCCAAAAAAGAGTTAATTACAATACCGTATTCAAATGATTAATACAGAGCAAATAAATGATAATAACTATTAACTAATATATTTATATGCCCATAAAATTACATACTAATTACTAATAAATTACCAATTTGTAAAATTATGTTTAATTTTAACAATAATATTGTACTAACTTATAGAACTTTCTAAAGTGTTAATCACATATCGAATAATCTAAACCAGTTGCAAAATAACAAATCATAGACGCGTCATGGTAACTTATCAACACATTACAGATTATACTATCTAATTCTTCTAATAGCTTGTTTGTTGACATTTACTAGGTAACTACACACTTGAAAAGTACGGAGCTAATTGTATAACACAGTTGCTCTCTACGTAGGAAGAAAGGAAGTAAGAAGTATGTAATAAGCATGCACACATGCACTCTCATAGAGTCAGTTCTTCGTCAGATATGACTGAACTACCGTATACAAGTACACAGTAGTACCTGCTTTCTGTTAGCGCCGAATGTTGGGCTGAGCTCTTTAAATCCGACACCCCACATCGTATCATCGGCTTTGGGCGGAGGAGTGCAATTGGGAGGGTGCACAGCTCTAGTGCGAGGAAATGCAACCTAAAGACTAAATCTTACGGCGGGGCAGACCAGGCCCTAGACTTTGGTGTACTGCTTTGCTATCCGGCAGCTTCTGTAGCTTGTCTTGTTCCAGATGTATTGATGTTACCTTTCCTCTGGCCGAGAGAGAGAGAGAGAGAGAGAGAGAGAGAGAGAGAGAGAGAGAGAGAGAGAGAGAGAGAGAGAGAGAGAGAGAGAAAGAGATCATGCTTCATGGGCAACGTATAGTCTCAAAATTCAGCCCAGGCTTTGTGCTATGGAGAGGTATATTACAAACTATCATCTGTCAAAAGGGCCAGGCGCCAGGTGATGAATGACACATGAAGATTTGTTTGTTTATTTATTTATTGCTTTTTAAAAACCGTTCTATAATCATAACATTCGTGTGTTCCGTTTTTATTTCCCTTTTCGATGGAAATATTAATTATTGGGGAATCCTTGAGGTCATTGAAATAGTATGACAAATAACAACATGAGAAATACATGAAGTGGTATTGATTGGTATTGGTATAAGGAGTGGGAAAATTGAAATTAATTGACACACTGGACAATATAAAATTGAAATACATAGATATCACACTGGGGTTTGAACTTCTCGCTTCCGAATGTCGACGTCGCCACTCCGGAGAACAAGTGCACTTCCACGCACGGTTTCGAGGAGAATGCATCGCACTTATGTACAAAACCATTTTATTTCACAGGTGGTAATATACGACTTGGGCATACATTGTACGTCACATTGACTTCTCTGGACAGCGCTGATGAAACAATAAAAAAGACCCCTTTATAGCACACAGGGAATGTGGTGCTGGATCCATATTGTCATAGACCAATCGGCACTCTGCTGTTTTCCCCCAGTATTTTGACCAGCCGTAACAATATGCATGTGGATGTGAGAGTTGAAAATTAACGGTAGCTGTAGGTAAAAAATTAGACAATTTTGAGAACAAGTGTCTTAGAAGAATTCTAAACCTCCACTGGACAGATTTCAGAACCAATACGCAAATAAGACAAGAGACTAAGCAAGATACTGTATCCAATTTTATAAGAAAACGCCGTTGGAACTACATCAGCCATGTACTCAGAATGGACAAGACAAGACTCCCCTACCAAGCCCTCATATGGTCACAAGTAGGGAAAAGAAAACGGGGAAGACCAAGAGAGACTCAGGGTAGAACCATCATCGGAGAAGGCTCATTCAACGGCCAAGTGAACATCCAAGATCTACAACAGGTAGCAGCGAACCGCTAGACATGGAGAGCTATGACTTTTGCCCCATGCGCCGCCTTTGGCTCAAGAGGAAAGACTAATTAACTAACAATATGTTTCAGTGTTGACCAACAATATGTTGCAGTGTTGACCAACAATATGTTGCAGATGTATCACACTCTTACGCTAACACAGTCCTACCTGATCAGCTGGTACCATCAATATGTTGCAATGCTTACCATCAATATGTTGCAGTGTTCACCATCAATATGTTGCATTTTTATCGCACTCTTACGGTAACACACTGTCCTATCTTATCAGCTTTTAACATCAATATGTTGCAGTGGTGACCATCAATATATTGCAGTGTTGACCATCAATATGTTGCAGTTGTATCACACTCTTACGCTAACACATTGTCCCATCTGAGAAGCTTTTACTATCAATATATTCCAGTGTTCACCATCGATATGTTGCAGTTTTATCATAGTCTTACGCTAACACACTGTGCTAACTGATCAGTTTATACCATCAATATGTTGCAGTGTTGACCATCAATATGTTGAAGTTTTATCCAACTCTAACACTAATACACAGGCCTACCTCATCAGTGTTCACCATTCAAGCTGGGATTTTGTAGTTGTTTATTTGCTTTGAATTCAACAATAATCCATGCACTGAACTAATCTTTACGTGTGGATAAGCTTTTCCCATTACTATTGCCCCTCGCCATCAGGCGAACCCACTCCAATTTCTGAGGTACTTGTAACTTACGTCCCCAAAGAAGCTGGGATTCTATTTTCATTGATGTAGGCTCCCAATTGCCCTGGTCTGACAAGGGTATTAGGACATTTCATTGGAGATTTAAGGGCGCCAGATTAATAGTGACCACACCAACCAGCAAAAGCCGATTGGTTAACAGAAAATGAGGATATCTCTCTATATTTAATACGTCCCTGGGCGGGTTGCTTGCTTGCTTGTGTTCGCTGGCTGTGAACTTCAGAGTGAAGTCCTGTATGTCGGATGAAGACACCCTGTTGTCCAACTTCAGTGTGATGTCATACAGGACCTGAGTTTTGCGTGAGTATCCGTTGTCCCATGTCTGGCTTATCGGTGTGCAGACTGGTGGTTCCTCGCCGTGCAGGCAAATACTCTCCGACTTCGGAAGAATCAGCGATCCTACTACGTTAGCCAGGACCCCGAAGGGACCTGTTGCCCAGGACGCACGACTAGGACATGTTAGTAGGTCTTGGCCAGTATAGAACCTGGCCCCGGTGCCTTGTAAACACCTCTGCGTCCCCCTGGGCGGATAGAAAGGTCCTTTACTCGTTTTTAAAATGTATTTGTGATTCCTTATGATAACTCTGGCAAGGTTCCTTTGTGTCTTGAGCTGGTGTGTTACAGGCAACCAAAGTTAAAGATAACACTTTGTTTCACATCTTCACTTTTCCACAGAACACAAACAGAATGGAATTCTGGATACTTACTGTGCCGATTGTAGTCCTTATACTTATAGGTTCTGATAATCCTATGGGTAGTTATAGTAAGTTTTGATTTTACACTCTTACTGTTTTTATTGCCTTCAGACTGTCTTCTCCATTGTCATGTTGGTGTTTAACTATTTCAGCTATAAATTTAAAGTGATAACTTTTCGGGCCAGGAAGACTTGACGGTAAACACTAAAGGGAAGAAATGTTAACAACCTCTAAGTTGGCTAAAGTAATAACTATCTGGTACGTAAACAGTGATAGCATGGACAGAGTTGGCTAAAGTAATAACTGTCTGGTACGTGAATGATGAAAGCATGGTCAGAGATGGCTAAAGTAATAACTGTCTTTTACGTAAACAGTGGTAGCATGGTCAGAGTTAGTTTAAGTAATAGCTGACAGGTACGTGAATGATGATAGCATGGACAGAGTTGGCTAAAGTAATAACTATCTGGTGCGTAAACAGTGGTAGCATGGACAGAGTTAGTTTAAGTAATAGCTGACAGATACGTGAATAATGATAGCATGGACAGAGTTGGCTAAAGTAATAACTATCTGGTACGTAAACAGTGGTAGCATGGACAGAGTTAGTTTAAGTAATAGCTGACAGGTACGTGAATGATGATAGAATGGACAGCGTTGGCTAAAGTAATAACCATATGGTACGTAAACAGTGGTAGCATGGACAGAGTTGGCTAAAGTAATAACTATCTGGTACGTAAACAGTGGTAGCATGATCAGAATTAGTTTAAGTAATAGCTGACAGGTACGTGAATGATGATAGCATGGACAGAGTTGGCTAAAGTAATAACTATCTGGTACGTAAACAGTGGTAGCATGATCAGAGTTAGTTTAAGTAATAGCTGACAGGTACGTGAATGATGATAGCATGGACAGAGTTGGCTAAAGTAATAACTATCTGGTACGTAAACAGTGGTAGCAAGGACAGGGTTGGCTAAAGTAATAACTATCTGGTACGTAAACAGTGGTAGCATGGACAGAGTTGGCTAAAGTAATAACTGTCTAGTACGTGAATGATGAAAGCATGGTCAGAGATGGCTAAAGTAATAACTGTCTTTTACGTAAACAGTGGTAGCATGGACAGAGGTAGTTTAAGTAATAGCTGACAGGTACGTGAATGATGATAGCATGGGCAGAGTTGGCTAAAGTAATAACTGTCTGGTACGTAAACAGTGATGGCATGGACAGAGTTGGCTAAAGTAATAACTGTCTGGTACGTACACGGTGATGGCATGGACAGAGTTGGCTAAAGTACTAACTGTCTGGTACGTAAACAGTGATAGCATGGACAGAGTTGGCTAAAGTACTAACTGTCTGGTACGTAAACAGTGGTAGCATGGACAGAGTTCGCTAAAGTACTAACTGTCTGGTACGTAAACAGTGGTAGCATGGACAGAGTTGGCTAAAGTACTAACTGTCTGGTACGTAAACAGTGATAGCATGGACAGAGTTAGCTAAGGTACTAACTGTCTGGTACGTAAACAGTGATAGCATGGACAGAGTTGGCTAAAGTACTAACTGTCTGGTACGTAAACAGTGGTAGCATGGACAGAGTTGGCTAAAGTACTAACTGTCTGGTACGTAAACAGTGGTAGCATGGACAGAGTTGGCTAAAGTAATAACTATCTGGTACGTAAACGGTGGTAGCATGGACAGAGTTCGGCTAAAGTAATACCTCGTCAGGTACGTAAACTGTGGTAGCATTGGACAGAGTTGGCTAAAGTAATAACTGTCTGGTACGTAAACAGTGCTAGCTTGGACATGAAGTGGCTAAAGTAATAACTGTCTGGTACGTACACGGTGATAGCATGGACAGAGTTGGCTAAAGTAATAACTGTCTGGTACGTACACAGTGGATATCATGGACAGAGTTGGCTAAAGTAATAACTGTCATGGTACGTACACGGTGATAGCATGGACAGAGTTGGCTAAAGTAATAACTGTCTGGTACGTACACGGTGATAGCATGGACAGAGTTGGCTAAAGTAATAACTGTCTGGTACGTACACGGTGATAGCATGGACAGAGTTGGCTAAAGTAGTAACTGTCTGGTACGTACACGGTGATAGCATGGACAGAGTTGGCTAAAGTACTAACTGTCTGGTACGTAAACAGTGATGGCATGGACAGAGTTGGCTAAAGTACTAACTGTCTGGTACGTACACTGTGATGGCATGGACAGAGTTGGCTAAAGTACTAACTGTCTGGTACGTAAACAGTGATAGCATGGACAGAGTTGGCTAAAGTACTAACTGTCTGGTACGTAAACAGTGATAGCATGGACAGAGTTCGCTAAAGTACTAACTGTCTGGTACGTAAACAGTGGTAGCATGGACAGAGTTGGCTAAAGTAATAACTATCTGGTACGTAAACGGTGGTAGCATGGACAGAGTTGGCTAAAGTAATACCTCGCAGGTACTAAACTGTGGTAGCATGGACAGAGTTGGCTAAAGTAATAACTGTCTGGTACGTAAACAGTGGTAGCTTGGACATGAGTTGGCTAAAGTAATAACTGTCTGGTTCGTACACGGTGACAGCATGGACAGAGTTGGCTAAAGTAATAACTGTCTGGTACGTAAACAGTGATGGCATGGACAGAGTTGGCTAAAGTAATAACTGTCTGGTACGTAAACAGTGGTAGCTTGGACAGAGTTGGCTAAAGTAATAACTGTCTGGTACGTACACGGTGATAGCATGGACAGAGTTGGCTAAAGTAATAACTGTCTGGTACGTAAACAGTGGTAGCATGGACAGAGTTGGCTAAAGTACTAACTGTCTGGTACGTAAACAGTGATAGCATGGACAGAGTTGGCTAAAGTACTAACTGTCTGGTACGTAAACAGTGATAGCATGGACAGAGTTGGCTAAAGTAATAACTGTCTCGTACGTGAATGATGAAAGCATGGTCAGAGATGGCTAAAGTAATAACTGTCTTTTACGTAAACAGTGGTAGCATGGTCAGAGTTAGTTTAAGTAATAGCTGACAGGTACGTGAATGATGATAGCATGGACAGAGTTGGCTAAAGTAATAACTATCTGGTACGTAAACAGTGGTAGCATGGACAGAGTTAGTTTAAGTAATAGCTGACAGATACGTGTATGATGATAGCATGGACAGAGTTGGCTAAAGTAATAACTATCTGGTACGTAAACAGTGGTAGCATGGACAGAGTTAGTTTAAGTAATAGCTGACAGGTACGTGAATGATGATAGCATGGACAGCGTTGGCTAAAGTAATAACCATATGGTACGTAAACAGTGGTAGCATGGACAGAGTTGGCTAAAGTAATAACTATCTGGTACGTAAACAGTGGTAGCATGATCAGAATTAGTTTAAGTAATAGCTGACAGGTACGTGAATGATGATAGCATGGACAGAGTTGGCTAAAGTAATAAATATCTGGTACGTAAACAGTGGTAGCATGGTCAGAGTTAGCTTAAGTAATAGCTGACAGGTACGAGAATGATGATAGCATGGACAGAGTTGGCTAAAGTAATAACTATCTGGTACGTAAACAGTGGTAGCAAGGACAGAGTTGGCTAAAGTAATAACTATATGGTACGTAAACAGTGGTAGCATGGACAGAGTTGGCTAAAGTAATAACTGTCTGGTACGTGAATGATGAAAGCATGGTCAGAGATGGCTAAAGTAATAACTGTCTTTTACGTAAACAGTGATGGCATGGACAGAGTTGGCTAAAGTACTAACTGTCTGGTACGTAAACAGTGATAGCATGGACAGAGTTGGCTAAAGTACTAACTGTCTGGTACGTAAACAGTGGTAGCATGGACAGAGTTCGCTAAAGTACTAACTGTCTGGTACGTAAACAGTGGTAGCATGGACAGAGTTGGCTAAAGTAATAACTATCTGGTACGTAAACGGTGGTAGCATGGACAGAGTTGGCTAAAGTAATACCTCGCAGGTACTAAACTGTGGTAGCATGGACAGAGTTGGCTAAAGTAATAACTGTCTGGTACGTAAACAGTGGTAGCTTGGACATGAGTTGGCTAAAGTAATAACTGTCTGGTTCGTACACGGTGATAGCATGGACAGAGTTGGCTAAAGTAATAACTGTCTGGTACGTAAACAGTGATGGCATGGACAGAGTTGGCTAAAGTAATAACTGTCTGGTACGTAAACAGTGGTAGCTTGGACAGAGTTGGCTAAAGTAATAACTGTCTGGTACGTACACGGTGATAGCATGGACAGAGTTGGCTAAAGTAATAACTGTCTGGTACGTGAATGATGAAAGCATGGTCAGAGATGGCTAAAGTAATAACTGTCTTTTACGTAAACAGTGGAAGCATGGACAGAGTTAGTTTAAGTAATAGCTGACAGGTACGTGAATGATGATAGCATGGGCAGAGTTGGCTAAAGTAATAACTGTCTGGTACGTAAACAGTGATGGCATGGACAGAGTTGGCTAAAGTAATAACTGTCTGGTACGTACACGGTGATGGCATGGACAGAGTTGGCTAAAGTACTAACTGTCTGGTACGTAAACAGTGATAGCATGGACAGAGTTGGCTAAAGTACTAACTGTCTGGTACGTAAACAGTGGTAGCATGGACAGAGTTGGCTAAAGTACTAACTGTCTGGTACGTAAACAGTGATAGCATGGACAGAGTTGGCTAAAGTACTGACTGTCTGGTACGTAAACAGTGATAGCATGGACAGAGTTGGCTAAAGTACTAACTGTCTGGTACGTAAAAAGTGGTAGCATGGACAGAGTTGGCTAAAGTACTAACTGTCTGGTACGTAAACAGTGGCAGCATGGACAGAGTTGGCTAAAGTAATAACTATCTGGTACGTAAACGGTGGTAGCATGGACAGAGTTGGCTAAAGTAATACCTCGCAGGTACTAAACTGTGGTAGCATGGCCAGAGTTGGCTAAAGTAATAACTGTCTGGTACGTAAACAGTGGTAGCTTGGACAGAGTTGGCTAAAGTAATAACTGTCTGGTACGTACACGGTGATAGCATGGACAGAGTTGGCTAAAGTAATAACTGTCTGGTACGTACACGGTGATATCATGGACAGAGTTGGCTAAAGTAATAACTGTCTGGTACGTACACGGTGATAGCATGGACAGAGTTGGCTAAAGTAATAACTGTCTGGTACGTACACGGTGATAGCATGGACAGAGTTGGCTAAAGTAATAACTGTCTGGTACGTACACGGTGATAGCATGGACAGAGTTGGCTAAAGTACTAACTGTCTGGTACGTAAACAGTGATGGCATGGACAGAGTTGGCTAAAGTACTAACTGTCTGGTACGTAAACAGTGGTAGCATGGACAGAGTTGGCTAAAAAAAATAACTGTCTGGTACGTAAACAGTTATAGCATGCACAGAGTTGACTAAAGTACATAACTGTCTGGTACGTAAACGTGGTAGCATGGACAGAGTTGGGACTAAAGTAATAACTAGTCTGATAAGTAAACGAGTGGTAGCCATGGACAGAGTTGGCTAAAGTAATAACTGTGTAGGTAACTAAACATGTGGATAGCATGGGACAGAGTTGGCCTAAAGTAATAACTGTCCTGAGTTACGTAAACAGTGAGAGCATTGGACAGGAGTTGAGTTAAAGTAATAACTGTCCTGGTACGTAAGAACAGTGGGTTAAGCATGGACAGAGTTGGCTAAAGTAACTAAACTGTCCTGGTAAGTAAACAGTGATAGCATGGACAAGAGTTGGCTAAAAGTAATATGTGCTAGGTACGTAAACAGTGGTAGCATGGACAGAGTTGGCTAAAGTACTAACTGTCTGGTACGTAAACAGTGATAGCATGGACAGAGTTGGCTAAAGTACTAACTGTCTGGTACGTAAACAGTGATAGCATGGACAGAGTTGGCTAAAGTACTAACTGTCTGGTACGTAAACAGTGATAGCATGGACAGAGTTGGCTAAAGTACTAACTGTCTGGTACGTAAACAGTGTAGCATGGACAGAGTTGGCTAAAGTACTAACTGTCTGGTACGTAAACAGTGATAGCATGGACAGAGTTGGCTAAAGTACTAACTGTCTGGTACGTAAACAGTGATAGCATGGACAGAGTTGGCTAAAGTACTAACTGTCTGGTACGTAAACAGTGGTAGCATGGACAGAGTTGGCTAAAGTAATAACTGTCTGGTACGTAAACAGTGATAGCATGGATCAGAGTTGGCTAAAGTACTAACTGTCTGGTACGTAAACAGTGGATAGCATGGACAGAGTTGGCTAAAGTAATAACTGTCTGGTACGTAAACAGTGATAGCATGGACAGAGTTGGCTAAAGTAATAACTGTCTGGTACGTAACGTGATAGCATGGACAGAGTTGGCTAAGTAATAACTTCTGGTACGTAAACAGTGTAGCATGGACAGAGTTGGCTAAAGTAATACTGTCTGGTACGTAAGATGTAGCATGGACAGAGTTGCTAAAGTAATAACTGTCTGTACGTAAACAGTGTAGCATGGACAGAGTTGGCTAAGTAATACTGCGGTACGTAAAATGATAGCATGGCAGAGTTGGCTAAGTATAACTGTCTGGTACGTAAACAGTGATAGCATGGACAGAGTTGGCTAAAGTATAACTGTCTGTACGTAAACAGTGTAGCATGGACAGAGTTGGCTAAAGTATAACTGTCTGGTACGTAAACAGTGTAGCATGGACAGAGTTGGCTAAAGTATACTGTCTTACGTAAACATGGTAGCATGGACAGAGTTCGAAGTCTAATGTTAGTAAAGTAGCTGGACAGGTGTAGAACTTGAGCTGGGAGACAAGTTGGCTAAAGTATACTTCGGTACTAAACGTGGTAGCATGACAGATTGTAAGTATACGCGTACGTAATGAGCGACAGAGTTGGCTAAAGTAAATCTGGTCGTAACGTGTGCATGGCAGAGTGTAAGTAATACTGCGGTACGAAGTGATGCATGGACGGTTGGCTAAAGTAATAACTTTGGTACGTAAACATGGTACAGGACGAGTTGGCTAAGTATACTTTGGTACGTAAACAGTGTGCATGACAGATTGTAAAGTAATACGCGGTACTGAATGGAAGCATGGCAGAGTGCTAAAGTAATAATCTTACGTAACAGTGGAGCATGCAGAGTTGTAAGTAATGCTCGGTACGGAATATGATAGCATGCAGAGTTGGCTAAAGTATAACTGTCTGGTACTAAAAGTGTGCAGGACAGAGTTGCTAAAGTATACTTTGGTACGTAACGTGTGCACGAGGGGCTGTGGGGGTAGCATGGACAGAGTTGGCTAAAGTATAACTGTCTGGTACGTAACGTGAGCTGGCAGAGTGCTAAAGTATAACTGTCTTACGTAAACAGTGTGCATGACAGAGTTGGCTAAAGTACATAACTGTCTGGTACTAACGTTAGCATGGACAGAGTTCG
>JACEFZ010014529.1:0-10000 GCA_014155875.1 Cepaea nemoralis
GTGTCTAGTATATGTCTGTAGGTTGTTGTGTCTGGTATATGTCTGTAAGTTGTTGTGTCTAATATCTGTCTGTACGTTGTTGTGTCTAGTATATGTCTGTAAGTTGTTGTGTCTAGTATCTGTCTGTAGCTTGTTGTGTCTAGTATCTGTCTGTAGGTTGTTGTGTCTAGTATCTGTCTGTAGGTTGTTGTGTCTAGTATCTGTCTGTAGGTTGTTGTGTCTAGTATCTGTCTGTAGGTTGTTGTGTCTAGTATCTGTCTGTAGGTTGTTGTGTCTAGTATCTGTCTGTAGGTTGTTGTGTCTAGTATCTGTCTGTAGGTTGTTGTGTCTAGTATCTGTCTGTAGGTTGTTGTGTCTAGTATCTGTCTGTAGGTTGTTGTGTCTAGTATCTGTCTGTAGGTTGTTGTGTCTAGTATCTGTCTGTAGGTTGTTGTGTCTAGTATCTGTCTGTAGGTTGTTGTGTCTAGTATCTGTCTGTAGGTTGTTGTGTCTAGTATCTGTCTGTAGGTTGTTGTGTCTAGTATCTGTCTGTAGGTTGTTGTGTCTAGTATCTGTCTGTAGGTTGTTGTGTCTAGTATATGTCTGTAGGTTGTTGTGTCTAGTATATGTCTGTAGGTTGTTGTGTCTAGTATCTGTCTGTAGGTTGTTGTGTCTAGTATCTGTCTGTAGGTTGTTGTGTCTAGTATCTGTCTGTAGGTTGTTGTGTCTAGTATATGTCTGTAGGTTGTTGTGTCTAGTATATGTCTGTAGGTTGTTGTGTCTAGTATCTGTCTGTAGGTTGTTGTGTCTAGTATATGTCTGTAGGTTGTTGTGTCTAGTATATGTCTGTAGGTTGTTGTGTCTAGTATATGTCTGTAGGTTGTTGTGTCTAGTATATGTCTGTAGGTTGTTGTGTCTAGTATCTGTCTGTAGGTTGTTGTGTCTAGTATATGTCTGTAGGTTGTTGTGTCTAGTATATGTCTGTAGGTTGTTGTGTCTAGTATATGTCTGTAGGTTGTTGTGTCTAGTATCTGTCTGTAGGTTGTTGTGTCTAGTATATGTCTGTAGGTTGTTGTGTCTAGTATATGTCTGTAGGTTGTTGTGTCTAGTATCTGTCTGTAGGTTGTTGTGTCTAGTATATGTCTGTAGGTTGTTGTGTCTAGTATATGTCTGTAGGTTGTTGTGTCTAGTATATGTCTGTAGGTTGTTGTGTCTAGTATCTGTCTGTAGGTTGTTGTGTCTAGTATCTGTCTGTAGGTTGTTGTGTCTAGTATCTGTCTGTAGGTTGTTGTGTCTAGTATCTGTCTGTAGGTTGTTGTGTCTAGTATCTGTCTGTAGGTTGTTGTGTCTAGTATCTGTCTGTAGGTTGTTGTGTCTAGTATATGTCTGTAGGTTGTTGTGTCTAGTATATGTCTGTAGGTTGTTGTGTCTAGTATCTGTCTGTAGGTTGTTGTGTCTAGTATATGTCTGTAGGTTGTTGTGTCTAGTATATGTCTGTAGGTTGTTGTGTCTAGTATATGTCTGTAGGTTGTTGTGTCTAGTATCTGTCTGTAGGTTGTTGTGTCTAGTATCTGTCTGTAGGTTGTTGTGTCTAGTATATGTCTGTAGGTTGTTGTGTCTAGTATCTGTCTGTAAGTTGTTGTGTCTAGTATCTGTCTGCAGGTTGTTGTGTCTAGTATATGTCTGTAGGTTGTTGTGTCTAGTATCTGTCTGTAGGTTGTTGTGTCTAGTATCTGTCTGTAGGTTGTTGTGTCTAGTATCTGTCTGTAGGTGTTGTGTCCATTATCAGTCTGCATATTGTTTTATCTAGTATCCAATGTAGGTTGTTGTGTCAATTGTCAGTAACATTCTTTAATGTTTGTCTGCAGCAATGCCGGTGAAGGCTGTTCTCTTTTACCTTGAACTTGATTGTGAGTGATCACGTCGCCGTCTAAGCAGTTGACAGTACAGGTTTCCAACTCTTTTATTACAAATAAATGAGATAAAGATAAAAACACCTTGCAGACTCGTCACCGGAACCGTAAACAGAGATATATATGGATTGTCTAGATGAAGCGCCAGTGTATTAATAACGAAGAATAATCCTGTCAGGGTAGATAACTTTACGTAGGTTATCACCCCCTTGCCATCAACCGTGGACCTTCTGACCCTAGGGGCATGAACCATTTCGCGAATAGTGAGCACAAACAGGATGCCATTCATCAATATTGTGGCGTAGAGCGGGACGACGATTGACAAGTACACGGTCAGGTAAGATAGTTGCTTGTCTAGAAAACAATACTCATGACTGTAACCAAATGACGAACCTGATGTTACGCAGAGACACACAACCACATATATTACAATAATCACAACAGGCGATCCAAATGCGAAGAGGCAGTAGTGTAGATGTTGTTTGGTATGGTTGATAAATTGGGTGCTTTGCATGTGAATGCCCGGTACATGTGGATACAACAGGCGCTCATCCACGCGAACGTAGCCAGCCAGAAGTAATGTACGGAAATGGCGTAAAAAACACAATATCGTGGATTTAATTGAAGGGCAAAGGAAAACTGAAAAGTAATAAACAGAAGGATGTGCGCCAGAGCCAGTGAAATAATTAGACACATGTTATTGAGGCCTGGTAGTGTTCGTAGGACTGGAAACAAACAATATGTCACAAAAGAGATCAACAAGCAAACAGTTGACAAAAACGAGGATATAATTTCTAAGTAATTACTGGCAAGATATAACAATACGTATATCCTGTAATCATATAATTCCGCATGATAAGGTTCTGTGAGCTTTTTAAACAAGTCAAGACAGATACGAATTTCGCTGCTCGCTAATGAAATATTTTCTGTACTAGCTACTGTAAAATTTATATTTTTGTAATTGAAATTCACTACTACGGAGCGTCCTTTAAACGAAATATTCGTAAAATTGATAGCAACAAACGGACAGGTTAAACTGGGTGTGATGTCTATAAATTTATCTTCATGCTGCCATTGTTGCAAACCAAATCCTCCAGTTGAACAATGCATTATGTAAAGTTTCTCCACATATGACGATGTGTGTGGGACGTTTGTCGAGTTAGTGTCTATGGTATCATTTAATATACAATGATGGTCTCTGGAAATATCAGGTTCCTGTAGATACTCGATGACTGATTGTCTGTCTTCATCATGTAGAAATGGCGCGAAATCTTCTCCTAAAACTGCGGTTACTAGTCTGACCGTTGTATTATCTTCTGCTTTTATTACCCGTACATCTTTAGCAATTCTAAGAACCTTGTTTTCAAACTCATCTCTGTAATATTCATGATTGCTAATTAGACGGGCCTACACGGTAATGTTTTGTAAAAACGCATTTCTAGTATCGTGTAATTTAGACCGAACTCTAACCTTAATTTCAGTTCGAATTCGGATGATATTTCAGAAAGATCATGATGAATTGTTTCGGTGAGGCGTTCGATGTCGACTTTTGAGACGCTGAATTCCAACGAATCGGGTATTAGCACCATATACAGTTTATACCCAAGGCCTCGGATTTGATCGATGGCGGTCCTGCATAGACCATCTTCTTCAGCAAATTTGCCGGCGGTACAAGAGGCTGGCAAATATTCACACTGAAAAGGAAATGGCAATGACACATTATAATTATGTATATATCTTGTATATGTGTTAGCAGACTATTTTCTCTTGCTCCTCCTTCATTTCCTTCTCCTTCTTCGCCATCGTCTTCGTGTTCTCTTTTTTCGTCGTACACCTTCATACATCAACCTACATTTATTTAAAGAAAGCAGCAGTAAATTTCAGGTAGTTGACATCCCTTTGGAGTTTGTCATTAAACTTGGCGACGTTGGCCAACATGGTTTTCTCTGTTCTGTGTGTGTTGAAAACTTTCAGAAATTGTTTAGCAGTCATTTTACCAATTCCACAGTTACATACAACAGCGTCTCCTATCTTTAGTTTATTGAACTAGTGGTATTTCAGTGTGTTAATGTCCTGTGCGGAGTCTAAAGATTGCTTCTTGTTCACTTCGATGGAGCTGGTAATATGCATCATCTTTCTTGTAACCTGGATGGTCTGATTTCCACTTGGTTCTATAAGTACTTCTTATAAGCATTTTAGGCTTATCACAGTTTATATATGTTATGTCTATGGTAGGCAGAGGTAGTCAGCCATCTTCGGGAGTCTCCGTGGCGAAGTGCTCTATCCGTCTGACTCGGGCTTCAAAGGTTGTGAGTTCGATTGCGGGCCACATTTTTGCGGTTCAGTAGTGCATTTTTTGGAGACTCCTAAGGGTCGTCGCTGGAACTACGGCGTTCGTGCTTTGTGCGACGCTTTCCGCGCTGCTGAAAGAGACTGAGCCATATGGGATACAAACTCGGTGCGATGAAGTCGACCCTGTCGACTTTAAGCGACTTTTAAGTCTGCCATCTTCATTTTTCTATTTGTCAGCCTCTTAATTTCCATGACGAGATCCAATGCATGAAAACCATATTCGATTTCTAACATGATCAATGGAGTGCTGCTATGAGGTCTGTTGGTTCCGCACTGTTTCTGCTTGTCAGCATTCAGACATCAACTGACTTGACATCTGTGAAGAGAGCTGTGTGTTGCTCTGTTTGTCTCTACCAACCACATGTCTGTAGCAGCTTTCGAGGCCTCTACCGCTTATCTGAAGTTACTTGAAAATGTTCCAGTTCCAACAGGCTGTTTTCTTTGCTCCGTTTTTCTAGGTTCAGGAGTATTTCTCGGCATCAATTTTCCATTGAATTGTTTGCCCATCCACCTGTGTGGATTCATGTGCAACTTGGGTAATATTCTTCTATGTAGTTTGGGGCTGTTGTATTTTTTTTTTCTGTTTCAATGTGAATGTCCTTTTTCTGATACTAAAAACCTGTCTATCATCTGAGGCAGGTGGTGCTGCCTCCAAGCCGGGAACCCATGTACAGTGTGTCCACCATGAAGTGGCAGAGGTGCTCGGCTGTTACATTAACTCCACGAGCTATGCCCACGGTATTACAGCTGCCGGTAGAGTCTCCCATTCTGAACAAGTCAATAGATAGGAACCACACGAAGAGAGAGACATACACCTGATGGTTTGTAAATAGATTGTGGATAATCAAAGGCTAGGAAAGGCAAATCTGAAAATAAAATGTACATTCTGAAGCCAAATGTGCTGAACCACAGACTTGATAAAACATCACAACGCAACACATTTGGTATGGGAATTAAAAAACAGACAATAATAGTACCGGTCTCAGTGTCTCGATAGTGCTCACACAATGCAACTATTGGTCACCGCCCATGTTCTGTATATCTAACAAATCGCCATTGTGAAGACAGAATTGATGTTGCGGGCACCCAGGGGACACAATGCCCATCACAGGTATTTATCAGTCAGAGGATACCAGGCCAAACGTTTCGATAGTGAAGTACACGAGGGAGAAGTTGTACCACTTATGGAAAACTCAATACAATGCAGCGAAGTATTTGTGAACTCTAACACCCAAACAGGAACTATAGGAATTGATATAATGTTAAAGGAAGCTTAAACCAACAAATAAAGCACTTTCAAGCATGGACATAACTGGCACAAACAGCATAATAGTCGGAGACGAGCAGCCGCTCAGAAATATGGGGATACCTAGCTACTGACAACACAGGGCTGGGAAATATACTCTAATCTCTATCTAATCAAGAAACCTCATGACAAATCAAGAAGACATCCTCCACAAAGTTCAACGTCAATGGTTTTAGAACAATTAGCGGACCATAACCACAGAATCGTAAAACGTTTTTGTGTATGTGGCCTCAAGCATAGTCCATAACGTGCTAAGTGTTGTCTAGTTGGTGATGCGTCGAAATACACGTGTTCCTGCAGCAAGATGCCGTCATCATTTGGAGCTGGAAGCCGAATAGGTAACTATGGCTTTCAATGTTTATGTTGCGTAATGCGTCATTCTAGTCTCTACTTCCTTACTATGCGGAAAGCGTCGCAAAAAGCACGAACTCCGTAGCTCCAGCATCGACCCCCAGAAGTCTCCGATAAAATGCACTCGTGATTCGAAGGATGCAGTAGTCTCTACTACGAAGCCTAGGGTAGACTTATACAAAACAAGCTTAAGGTACATCTGCAGCTCAGCCGTGGAACAATCTACCACAAGAAATCAAAGACATCATCAATCTATATACATATAATCGCAAAGTATTCGAACACTGTCTCAGTGCGGATTATCTTCCCCCTTAATGATAGAAATAATAATAATAATAATAATAATAATAATAATAATAATAATAATAATAAAAATAAAACCGTAGTATAACAGCCAGTCCCCGTTTGGTAGGCCAGTAATATTCCACATAGCTAATAACAAGTGCCACATCATTCTTTAATATTACTGAGTCGTGTAGTATTGATTTTTGCATTTTCCCCATGCCCTTATAATCCATAACTTTTATATTGTTGCTGCGGGTCAGCAGCCAGCCTGCTGAGACAGACGCGGGTATATCACAAGCTGAAAGAGATCAACTGCAAAAACAGATAGACGAGTTAAAGAAACAAGTCAAAGCACTGCTGACTGTGACCAGCGACAACGAAAAACTAATGGCGGAAATGAAGGAGATCCAGCAAAACATCAAGCAAGAAGTGGAACATGTGGCACTGATGAAGAAGGAAAGCGAAGAATTCCTCAATCAATCAATCATGTGCCATGCCAGAAAGCGTGGGCGGTCATGACTCGCCATTTCACTCGATCACCGGAGTCGTGGATCAGCTCAGTGTTCCTGTCTCGTCCATGCCATGTGGCCAAGCCATCCAGGTATTTTCGTATTGGTCTTCCTCATGGTCTGTTCCCCTCAATCTTGCCAGTTGTCACTAAGTTCTCCAATCCATTTCTTCTCATAACATGTCCAAAAAATTTTGATTGTCTTCGTCTAATTTCTCTAATCTAATCTAATCTAATCTAATCTAATCTAATCTAATATAATCTAATCTAATCTAGTCTACGATTTTCATTTGTCTCCTGTAGTACTTGGTCATTGGTTTTTCTGTCTGTCCATGGTATTCTTTGCATTTTCCTCAGAAACCACATTCCTACAAACCATTAAATAAGAGCAAGAACTACAGAAAGCTGAAACGGAATTTTTCCGAAACAAAACAACAGAAGCCTTACAAGAAACCACAAAGAAACCGCAAGACGAAAACCAAGAGACCGAGCCTGAACCGCAAGATAAAGCCAGCAGCCCAACCACGACGCCCGAGACACCCAAGGTGAAACCAGTATCTCGCCAGACATCCGAAGAAAACCGATATGAGCACCCTGATGACGGCACGGAGAGGCCCCGGGGACCCACCTTGGAGGAGTTGCTAGAATCGGCAAGGCAGAATGCAATTGAAGTGGAAACATAAACTCTTTATCGAAAATGAAAACAGGCGTAAAAAGGAGGAAAATGACAACATCGAACAGCTCCTACGAACAATACACAAAAAAAAGGAAGCAAAAAGAAAAATCTAATAAAGTCCTTATAAGGACTGCACCCAATCAAGCCAGACGAGCCAGGAGCCTGCACAAACAAAGAAAACCACAAGAGGTATGTTGTATGCGTAAGGATAAAAAGAGAAAATGAAATATTTTACTACACGGGACATCATAAACCTCAAATGCCAAATGTTTCCTTTTAATATTTCTTAAAGATATGTGATATGGAATATTTTCTGTAGATATACTATCTGCTGTTGCTGTTGAATTTGAAATTGTGTTCACAATATTCAGTTGTTTTTTTCTGCTAGTCAATTTTTATATATCCTTCCCACCTTTGGACTGTGATGTTAAATTTGAAGAAAGATTTATGAATGTTTGTTAGATTTTATTATCCTCTTTTTAAAAAAAAAACGGATTATTTTCACAACTGTCTCTCTTTTGATTTGCATGTTGTATTAGGATTTATCACTAGAAAATAAGCCCACTAACAAATTTCATTGTACAGGTCACACCTGTGCAGGGTCATAACAGTCGATTGGGAATGCAGGGATTGGTTGGCAACTGCATGAGAGTTGCAACATTTTATCCTTGACTATTTGTGACCAGATGATCCATCCATCTATCAAGTGACATGCCGGTAAGCGTAGGCAATCACGATTCGCCATTTCACTCGATCACCAGAGAAGTGGATCGGCTCAGTGTTCTTGTCTTGACCATGCCACGTGATCAAGCCATTCAGGTTTTACTTCTGTCTTCGCATTGTTCTCTTCCTCTTGATCGTGTCAGTTGTCATCAAGTTCTCTAATATATTTCTTCTCATAACATGTCCAAAAAAAATTTGATTGTCTATGTCTAATTTCTCTAATCAGTTTACCATTTTCATTTGTTTTTGTAGGACTTGGTCATTGGTATTTCTGTCCATGGTGTTCTTTGCATTTTCCTCAGAAATCACATTTCCACAGCCATCAGATGTTTTTCAGCTTGACTACTTGTCCACGTTTCATATCCATACAAAAGTGCAGGTTAACTGTAGCACCTTAACACTCTTTTTCTCGTAGCAACTGACATCTTTTTATTGGTCAGTATGTTTTTCATCTAGCAAAAGGCTACCTTAGCCATAGTGATTCTTGTTCTAATCTCTTCAAGGCATCTCCCATCAGATGTTATGTCTGTTCCGAGATAATTGTACCGATTCACTTGTTTAAGAATATTCCCATTTACCTGTAAATTACATTGTGGTAATTTGTTCTTCCTAGTGACGACCATAATATGTGTCTTCTTACAATTCTAACCCTAGTTCACTGTGTGCAACAACCACATCTACAAAATGTTGCAGATCCTGATCATTGTCTGCAGTCAATACTGTATCATCTGCATTCTATTGTTATTGATGTTTCTTCCTCCAATGATGATTCCTTTCATATCTTGTACATTTCTGAAAATATGTTAACTATAGAAGGAAAACAGATCTGGATACATTACACATCCCTGTCTTACACCTCTCTTAATAGGCTAATATTGACCTATTTCATTATCAATACTGATGGCAGCTTGTTGTTTTCAATATATGTTTTTACGAGTCTAAGATCTTTCCCATCAATTTGTTGACCTGCAAACATCTCTATCATGTTGACGTGTCTTACTCTATCAAAAGCCTTTGTGTAGTCAATAACGCAAAGATCTACAGTATATCTTTATTTACTTGTATAGAATTTCCCCGGGTTTAGGGGGGATAGGGGTATCCCCTATCAAAGGAGAGAAGATGCCTCCTTTCCTCCGTTAGTATAGGGACACCCTTGGGCAAGGTGGATTACCCGTTAGCCCCCGGGATCAAGGTTACGTGAAGCCATGAAGCGGGTTGGTGGTGGAGTGTGAGACCAGCGACAGATTTTTGTTGGTTATGTTTTGCATTTCGGCGGGATAGGCAGATGATTCATCAGTAGAGAAAAGGGCTAGGCCACCGACTAGTACAGCACTCCCCAGAAGGAAAGCAATGTCAAACTACCTTCTGCAAAACTTGCCAAGAAAACCATAACAACCAGAAAGAAAAACATAAAAGAAAGGATCTGGTGGCGAGACCCCAGGCCAGGCAGATCAGATAACACTGGGGAAGAGTGTAAACAGGGACCAGTACTAGAATCGTGATGACGGAGTTAACCCTGACTGTGTTCCCAAAAGGAAACCCCCTGTGTCAGACTAAAAAACAGAGTGAGAATAGAAACGGGGAATGTGAGAAGTATGTTTTGGGGGAAAGTTTTAAAGTAGGGGGGTGATGAGGATTGAGAGGTTAAACATTAAAATTTTAGGAATTGGTGAACATCGCTAGAGCGACAAGGAACATTTTACAACTGAAAATTGAAGTATTTTTATTTATTCTGGTAGAGACCCCGGAGGCCAGAGTGGAGTGGCATTTTGTTTAGATAAGACAACTGCAAAACCCTTTAAACGATATAATCCAGTTAGTGATAGAATCCTCACTGTTAGACTTAAAGGCCGTCCAAAAAACAAATCCCCATAAAGATATATGCACCTACTTCAACAGCAGAGGAG
>JACEFZ010014529.1:12500-32500 GCA_014155875.1 Cepaea nemoralis
ACATTGCCCAAAATGACAACCAACACACTAGTTGACTCTATTCTGAGTACAACACATGAGCACAAAGTGTTCATGTTCCCATTAATATCCCCTCCAGCTCTATACACACAGCTCTACTGTTCACCTTCTTGCTCCCGCATGTGAAAAAGCTATATTCACTGTTACATTTAGGTTTCTAATAATTTATTGTGTCCCCTGAATTTAGAGTTGTTGTACTTTGAAATGCATGGTGGGTGCAACTTTTATGTGTTCGTTTTCCTGTTTGTTTGCGTGTTTTCTAATAAACTAAAGTGTACTTAACTCTTTAACATGTGTATGCGTTAGTGTACTAATGTGTGTGTTCCTTCGAGAGCCACAAATCGGTTTATTGTGGTTACAAACGTTCGTTATTTTTATTTGTGACCACAATTCCGCTTTCTGAAGCTCAAAGTACGTTCTCTATATACTCTGTTAAAGTGTGGCAGTAACACACATAAAAAACTCAACAACACATTGGCTACACAGATGACACAGACAAATCAAATAAGACGTTTCCAGCAGTGGAAAAAATTTTCCCGCTGTCTTTTTCTCTCGCTCTCTTTCTTTTCAATGTTTACTAAGTTTTTTGCATTCTCCCCTCGCATTTATTCTTCTTGCATACATCTTTCATTCCCTTTCATACTGTTCTTTCACTCAACCATTCTCTCGTCATTAAAATATGTTTCATAGTATCAAATACATAAACATTATATATATACAATAAACAATTGGCTGAATTTTAACAGTAATCACGCCAAATGACTGTGCGTTTTGTTTGCACGCGTCATGTCTATACATAATATACATAGTTATGAGGATGGTTTGTTACCGATCCTGTTATAGTAACTTCCAACAATCTAACAATTGTATTTCTATAATTGATGTTCTAATAAATGGATTATTAATTAAATGATGGTGATTTCTAACTTAACAAATAAGAAAATAAAGTTATATATGCATTTAAACAATTTGCAATTGAATAATTAATAGAGAAATGAAGTTATAGATACTGTTACTAAAATAATAATATACATATATCACACTTACATTTCTATATCTAATTACACTAAATCGACGTCCTCCTCTGCGTTGTGAAGATGGAGCAATACTCTTTGTAGACTATTATAACATAGTTCATTCCGGCAAAGTCCTTTATGCTCTCCTTCAAGGATAGTGTATTAATATAGTTCCCTACTACATTATGTAGATTCGTAGCTAACTGGAATGTTATTCTAGCTTATGTGTGTGTCAGCGCATGTTAATTCTGCGTCTGTTCGTTACACTTCTAATAGCACTGTTCTATTCACACCGGTTATATATTTGGCGATGATAACGCACTTACGGTGTGTCCTAATCACCACATACGGCACTGGGTTATCTACATTACAGTGTCACTGTTTCTGGTGGTGTATGGTCTATCCCTTCCTCCAAATCAGGTATTTGAATGGATGATGGACGACTCAAAATGTCTGCAACCGTATTTAATCTCTCTTTTAAGTGCTGGATGGTAAATGTGTAATTTTGGAGAATCAAAGCCCACCTGTAAATTCTATTGTTGGTAGGATGTCCAGATTGCATCACAGACAATGGAGAGTTATCGGATTGGATTACAAACTGTGCTCCTGCCAAAAATCTATGAAACTTTCTCACGCAATAGATCAAACTAAGGCCCTCCAATTCTGATGCTGAGTAATTCGGGGTCTAAGCGTTGGTTCAATATGTTCTGATGCTGAGTATCTTGATTCAGCAGGAGTAATACCTTGCGACTTACGTACATTACGGGGTGGAACGTCCCGTCGTAGAACTGTCCTAGTATCCCAGATATGGATACGGCACTCGCATCTGTGCGTAAGAAATAAGTGAGTTTTTGGGTTAGGCATACGAAGGATAGGTGGAACGCTGAACAAATGTTTCAATTTTGATAACGCACTAATTAATCGTGCATCTTTCACAGATAACTTAGCCGAAGTTTTTAAGATGTTAGAAAAAACACTGGTGATTTCCGCCAGATTTGGAATGAATTTACTATAGTAGTTTACTAGACCCAGTAAACTTCGGACCTGTTTCTTGGTCGTTGGCATTGTTAAATTCAGAATCTTAGTAACGATTCTGTCATCAGTTTTCACTTGGCCCCTGCAGATGGTATGACCCAGGAAGTCAATTTGTTCCATGCCCAATTCTACTTTGGACGGCTTCGCTGTGAGTCCAAACATTCTCAACCTGTTGAAGACTTGTCGACGTTTCAGTAGGTATTTTATCTCGTCTTCCGTCTGACTGCATATGTTGTCTCTATAAGTCGAAATACTGGTCGCAGTCGCGTCTATCGTAGGAACTGGTAGTTCCACCTCGTCCAATACTGTTGTGCTGCTAGTTGTGTGTGCTGTTATCTGGCTATGTGTGTTTGCGTTGTCGCTGTCGTGTGTCGCCCTATCTAGTGAAGTTGTGTTGTGTATGTCTGTCGTCTCATTGCTTGGTGTTGGTGCAATTTGTTCGTCTGTCTGTTGTTCTTGTGAAAAGTATGGATTCAGGATGTTGATATGAAATATCTCTAAGTGCCCTTTTATCGATATTTCATGATCGGCATCTTCTTCTTCGTTCATCCGGAGTTTTTTTTCGGATGTGATTGCGTTGTGCCTGTTTACAGCAGAGCTGCGTTCTTGCGCCGTTAGGCCGACACATCCGACTTCTGCGGTTGATCGGCATCTGATATTTTGCGTTCAACGTTGAGAGGCTCTTGGTAAGATGTTAATACCATATTATGTTTATCAGGCAGTCGAATCACAACCTTCTGGTTTGGTTTAAGGTGAATCGTTTTAGTACCCTTGTTTGGATAGTTATGGTTTCCATTACTCGACACCTGCATTAGGGGTCCAGTAATATCGACGGCTATACTCTCAAGTGGTCTAGATGCTATCATTGACCGTTGCACTGCGGCCTTTACATGCTTTTTCTTTCGTACATGATGTTGACAAACAGTACAAGAGCGACAGAAAGATTTTATGTCCGAACAGAATTCGGCCAGTAAATTGTGATAGAATTCTGGCTCGCGTTTTATAATAGGCCAAATGTTCAGCAAACGGTGGTGCATGTGCGATTTTTAGCACTTTTTTCGGTATGTTACAGGTAACACCGTCTGCTGAATTTCATGGTTATTATATGTGTAATAACGCATGAGAATTCCGTTAACCTTTTTAAAGTACCAGGAAGAATTTTTAGAAACTTTCATTCGCTCACACAACAAGTTAAAATATGGTGTGATTGTTTGGTCGGTGCTTTGTGCCTCGATCAATTTTTGTCGAGTAGTGTTGGTATTTGCACCACTTGGTGTTAATAGCTGTAGCATTTCATTTTGTAAGTCAGTATAATTTGTTTCTGTATCGGACTTAGTTACAGCGTTCGCCATGTGTGTTTCTTTCCAGGCTTTTATGTTGTCGTCTGTAAATTCTTTCAATGCATCTAGGCATCCCAAAATAAGATCCGTACATGGATCTTGGAGGATATCGCACGTAAATGTGCTGGTAAGGAACGGGGTATTGATATGCGCTTTTGCCAGTGGATATTTCTCGATGGTTCCCGAGAAAGTACGGCATTTGACAAATTCACCCTATAATCTTCTGGTCTAGCAAGTTCTCTCCTTAAACCCAGCAGAGTGCTCCCGCTATCAACTAAACATTGGCATGGTTTACCATTGACCAGTGCATCGTAGAACTTAAGTTTACCTCTGGAGGCACATACTGCGTTAGCTTCTTCATTTGAACATGATATTACGTGTCCACATCTCAATCTCCCCTCCGCATGAAACTGTTGGCATACTTTACATGTCTTAAAGTCTAAAATGTCGGTTACTGATGATACACTCTGACATTAATTCGTTGGCAACACATTCACAAGTTCTGGATCGATGTCACTCTCATCGTCTGATGATGTATCGATGAGTGCTGCATTGTTTGCATTCATTCTCTGTCTCCCAAGACATTTATTGCTATAGTGGCCATAACTTGAACAAAAATAGCATTTTACAGCACGTTTAAAGGATGATCTTCTGTTTTCTTGCTGCTTTAACACTGCTTCTAGGTGTGACGGATATGTGGGGTTCTTATCACACATCGAGTAAGTCGGATGAAAAAGATTGCAATAATTACATCGAGGTGGTTTCTGATATGGTTTGTCCTTTTTACGGTAATCTTTCTGGTTGTAGGATCTATTAGGAACTCTATTTGCAAAGGCTGTAATTTCTGTGTCATGTGATGTAGTTTTAAATATGTCCCGATTATATGAAAAATAAGCTGACCCCCGTTTCTCTAATTGTTGAATGGAATCAATATCTGATTGTTGTAAGAACTTTGCAAAAGGGGTAGGCACTGTAGAAATGACTTTGTCCATTACCATTAGCTCTTCTAGTTTTTCATAGCTGTTACCTACTTTAGCAGCTTTAGTCCACTTTTTAAATGTGCTTTGCACGTTAGAGATGTAGTCTAAGAAAGTTTCAGTTGCTTTTGGCTTAATCTGTGAGAATTGAATTTGATACCCAGTAGCGTCCAAAAGAAAATGTTGCATTATCCTATCGTGTATGTACTGGGAATTGTTTCTAAGATCTGTAGGTAGGATTCTATTACTTTTAAGAGGCTCCCACTCAGTTCCTCATTATATATTGCCCAATCCTCAAACGGTATTTTCGGTGTTTTTAGTTGAACTCTATATTTTCAGTCCATGCGCTGATTGAATCACCTACACTGTATGGTTTCTTCTTCTTCTTCTTCGTCGTTCATCCGGAGTTTTTTTTTCGATGTGATTGCGTTGTGCCTGTTTACAGCAGAGCTGCGTTCTTTGCGCCGTTAGGCGACACATCCGACTTCTGCGGGCAGTTGTTGACCGGGTAACCTTCCGGGGACTGTATGGTTTGATAAGACCCTTGTACTTACTAAATTTGTTCTGTTCTTCTTGGCTCTTTTGTTTGCTAGAGGCTATTTGTATGTTAGAATCTACCTCCATTTCTTTCATCTTTAGTCTAGTTTCTGAGTCTACTTGTATCTGCTTTTGTTTGGTGGCTTCCTCTGCTTGTTTGTTAGCATGCTCTAAGTCTAACTGTTTCTGTTTGATAGTTTGGTCTAACTCTAATTGTTTTCTGTTTGGTACTTCCTCGACCTCTTTCATTTCTTTTTGATGTTGCCTTTCTAATGCTCTTTCACCTCTGTCGAGAGCAGCTTTCTTTCTGTTTCTTCTTTCTGTAAAACAGCCTTCTTTCCGATGCGAGCTATTTCTTCTTTATACTTTGATCCGCCCATTTTCTAGCTTATCTCCAGTGTGGCCCATTGTGATGCCCGTCCGGATACATTCATTTAGTGACGCCATTTGTGGCGTAATGTTAGTTCAAAATGATAATAGAATAATATTCACCAGAATAGTTTACAATAATGTGTTAGTAAGTGTACATCTTTTACTGAAAAAGAAGATGCATGATTAAGTTAGAGCATACCAAAATATTCGGAAAATATACTCATCTAATTTGTTGGAAAGTACGGTACTTGGGATGTTCCACCGCTGTCTTTCACACTACACAATGGTTTGACTTGATAACACAAGGGCTGCTTCTGGTTAGTAGAGCAGCAAAAATTAGACACACGCTTAAGTTGTCAATACAAGCTCATATTTCATCATATTTCATCAAATATTTCATATTTCATTAAGTTGTCAATACAATCTCATGTTTCATGCGAATGATGAATGAAAATGTGATAAATAGTGATAAATGGTATTAATGGATGAATGATATGATCGTCTGAATGATTGTTAGATGATAAGTGAGATGATTAGTCGTATGGCCGTCGATGTCGTCTTGTCTTCGCTGTTTGACTCTGGCGTAACTTCTTTCTAGGCTGCAGTTCGTCGCTAATCTATTTACTGATTTCGTAGAATGGTGACATTGATGGTTGTATCACATGCAATGAAATGTACACGGTGGATTACGATGGTAATGTTCACTGATGATTTTATACATTTCAATTGCTTTTAGTATAATAAACACACTTCACACGTTACCGATCTAATTGGACTCCATTGTGGTTCACACTCCACAAATTTGGTGATCGTATAATTTACCACAAGGAAAAAAAAATTATTTATGGCATGTATAGAAACAAATTTGCATTACTTTGAAATATATCACATAGCAATGATGTTGAATCGTGCATTGAACTTGATGCTGGTTCAGAATTTTGTAATATCAATCGATAGCTAGCGTTCGTTCAAGTGTTTATAATACCAACTTGCATGTTGGCGTTAACTGTTCGTTGAATATTACAAACACTGCCTGCTATCGACTGCTCAGAAACGTTCACTGTAATCTGACAGTAATTGTGACTGCTGGCGTTGGTTCACTGTGTTCTGACACCAATTCGGGGTCTAGCCTGTCAGCGACTTGTGCGCTGCAGATTCTCAAGACTCCCTACTTCGCACTGCACGAAATAACAACTCGTGACATTTGCAAAAGGAATGCATTTATTCAGAGCCGACATTTGAATGGCTCTACGGAGCGTTATATTTCATCATCATTATACAACATGAATGCATTAACGTGATGATAGATGATGCTAGTATTTCACAATCTAAATGAACAGCCCTATGTTTGCCTATTGCCTAGAACTCTAGCATTGGTCAAGGATACGTCTGCTCTCTCTACCGTCTCCAGTCAGTCTGATCACACGCTACACATTGCGTGGACAAGCACGGAACACTCTCCTCCGTGCAGTAGCTATTATTGCGTGCATGGTCCTCGCCAGCACGCTGGCTGGTGAGCTCGAGTAACCCGGCACTTCACGGTTACTCGTAGGGCCAGCTTCCCAATTGCTTGGGGAAAGCCCTCGCTCATCTGTACTCATCGACCTCTGGTCTGACACAAATGTGTCTCCTTGTGAGGCTATTAATAGTACTCGGTGTCTCTCCTGTCTGGTATCTCCCTACTAGACTAGTGTTAACTCATTGCCTCTGTAAGGCCTTATTTGGGGATTCTGACTCAGTATGTATGTATGATGTATGTATGTATTTATTAGTATGTATGTATGTATGTATGTATGTATGTATGTATGTCTGTATGGATGTATGTATGTAGGTATGTATGTATGTATGTATGGTATGTATGTCTGTAATGTATGTATGTATGTAGTATGTATGTATGTATGATGTATGTATTTATTAATGTATGTTGTATGTTCTGGACTGTATGGTATGTATGTATTTATGTATGTATTATAAGTTAGTTTCGTTAGTTAGTTAGTCGACAGATCATCCTCGTTGCACATCGAACCATTCAGTCCATAAGTGCTCGGATCCCCTCCTCAGCAAATCCCGCAGCGTGTAGCGGCTAACGACGCCAGTTCTGTGTTGGTTTATCAATCTTCTTTGGCTTCCTGCGTAGTGTTCTTGTTTGGGCCACCCCTCTTTTAATTTGCTGCTCCCGCAGTCTGGCCATTGTTGTAGATTCACAGTCATCACTTGGTTCTCGTAAAAGTCTCACTTCTCGTAGAGCATTCAGAATGTCAGCCTGGTCCATGGCGCGTCCGCCCTCCACAGTAGCCTCACCTGCGAGCTTGTCAGCCCGCTCATTTCCTTGTACTCCCGCATGACCTGGCACGAAGATGAAACTAATCTTTGCCAGCCGAGACCGCTTCAGAGGCAGCAACCACTCTCTTCGGATCGACCCCTCCTCTATCCTCTTGATCATGTTCATTGAGTCGCTAAGGAAAACAAGCCCTAGTGAATGTCTGTGTCTCGAGCCATGTTATTGCTTTACTTACTGCCATGACTTCCATGGTCAGGCTACTTGTGGTTTCAGTGAAAGCACCAGAGTCCTCCTTCACAATTCTCCCTCCGGCCCGAGCTGTAAAGGCCCATGAGCTTCTCACATGTCGGACGACCGACCCATCTGTGTAGATGACCGCGTCACCGTCTAGCGAATTCTCGAAAATCAACGCTTGTACTTCAGCCTCAACAGCAGCCGGATTTTCTTGTCTGCATTTTCTATCTAGTTGGATGCAAACTGAAAAGGATGTGCAGAAGTCTGTTGGCACTTGCACCCACTCCTCGCCAGGTTCTAAGTCCTCAAGTGAACCAACCTGTTGAAGAATGTCTTCGGCTTGACCCATCCACGACCGTCCTCTTTTTAACCTGCTGCCCTTCACCTTCCTAATTTCACTATGCAGTGGATGTTGTGTGTTTGCGTAATTCTGAGGTAGGCGCGTGCCCTGCAAACTTGTATTCTCTCTTCAATGGTTGGAAAATCAAGAAGGTAGCGCATCGCCCTGCATGCTGTATCTCTTGTACATCCAAGAATAATGCGCATATGCTTCATTCTGTATCCTTTCCATCCTTTCTATCTGCTTATGGCTGAGAGTCAGGATTGCCATTGCATACTCCAAAACAGACATGACCAGCCCCTCGTACAGAAGACATAGATGGCGCTGCTCACAGTTTGCTGCCGCCATCACCCGCATCGCTGCCAAACCCCGCTTGGCCTTTGTTATCACCTGGTCTATGTGCACAATTATAAGCAAGGCTTCGATCAAACCGTATTACCCAGGTAATTCATTGCCTGCGTTCTTTCCACCGTCTCTGAACACAGCATTACAGTTGGTGTTGGATTGTTGACAATATGATTATTCAACGAGAACCAGTCACTGTTGCCTTTGTTGGGTTGACCATTGCCCCAGCTTCATCACACCAAGTACTTATGCGATTGAGTTCGGTTTGTAGTTCCACAGCAACCTCCTCTCTATCCTTACCTGACGATACACTAAAACATCATCGGCATACGACAATGTCCTGCCAGGTCCAGTGATCTGCTCACTGGTGATTCTCACTGTGTAGGCGTTGAACAGTACCGGAGATAATGGCGATCCCTGTGGTAGGCCAGGATATATTGTTGTTGGTTCCGAAGTCCACTGCCACATCTAAAAACTACTTTCCGTTGGTAAGAGGGCTGCAGCGATCCAACTAAGGAGGAATGGACTTACGTTTAGTTCAAGAAGCTGAAACATTAAAAAATCCAGTGGTACTCTGTTGTATGCGTCCTCAAGATCAATCGCTGCAGCAACGGTTTCAGTGCCTGACGTGGAAACCTTCATAGACATCCTGGGCAAAGACTGCTGCATTGGTCCAGGTTTTCTCTTTTTGGACGGTACCCACCCAGGGTAAGGTGGGGAAAACACCTTGCCTCTCTAGTTGGCTTGATATTTTCCTGGCAATTACCTTCTCCAGCAGCTTGCCTATTGTATTCTGCATGGTTATAATTCGATATCCCTGAATTTTTTTGTGGTCTTTGTCAGGCTTCGGCAAGGGAATCAGATAGCTGTGTAACCATTCCTCCTTGATGCTAGCACTCCCTATACTGTTGTTGTACATGTCTGCTAGTTTCTCTAGCTCATTGTCGGTACACCTATTTATGTCGTCGTATCTTATGCCATCAGGACCTGGAGCACTGTTTTTTGATCGTCGAAGCACAGCCTTGATTTCTTTCACTGTCACTGTGTCTTCCTCCGAAGTGTTCGGGGCCTTGCATCTGTCTGAGGTGACCTCCTTGGCCAGATTTCGGCCTCCCATGTCTGTCTGGTTGCCCTGCTCAAGGTAGCGTTCAAAGAGGGCTTTGCCCTTGTCCTCGTCAGTCCTCTGCCAGGTGAGGTCAGCACCTTGGAAGTCTGAAATGCTCTTATTCTTGACTACACCACTCATGCTTTTATGTAGTCGCCAGAACAATTTCAGTGACTTGTCTGTGCTTACTCTTTGACACACCTCTGCCCATTTTTCGCTTTTAACCACCTTGACCAGTTTTTTGAAATAGCTTACTTTTGTGTGCATCTCTCTTTCTAAGTGCAAGCAGGGACTAGGATGACCAGCTCTGTTCTTCTTGGCATTTTGCCATCTCCTTACAGCACTACGCTTATCCACCCAAGCCTTCTCCACCTCGAAACTCCACCACGGTGGCTGCTCCCAGCTTTTTTTCCTGCCCTGAAACGTTCTGCGCTTGTCACGTCTTATTTTACTCACCACATCTTGCCCTGTACTGTCATACTGGAACGTCTTTACCTTTAGCTTGTGCTGCCTGGTTCTGCCTTTCTCCACCAATATGCTGCACGGGTGGTGGTCGCTGCCATGGTGTCCTAGGACACCCCATCTACACACTGTAGTGAGTGAAGGTGAAACTAGCGCCAGATCAATAGCACTGTCCTCATCGCCTGGACGGCTTGCTGTCCTGGTGACACAGCCACTGTTAATACAAACCAGGTCGATGGTTTCCAGTGCAGTCTCGAGCTCCTCCCCTTGTGTATTGGAGGAAGTGTTTCCCCATGCTCTGCCCTTAGCGTTGAAGTCACCACAGAAAATAACATTTCTCTCGTGGCCTAATATGCCACTTAAGCACTGCCACTTCTGGGCGTCCATACTCGCATTGCGGGCATAAACATTAACCAACACGAATGGTATACTGGAATGAACTCTCAACGCCTGTATTTGTATATCGTCACTGTCCCAACTGGACATGTCTAGCTCTGACGCCACCATGCTGTCGCGAACGAGAATCGCCGTTCCCAGATGTCGTCTGTTGTAGAAACATTTGAAGCCGGCAATTCGGAGTAGCTGATCGCCCAGTCTCGTCTCCTGGAGTGTTACAATGTCGTTCCTGTAAACTAGGGTTTCTAAAATAGAGCCCCGTTGTTTTACACTGGCACAGTTCCAATATAGAATACGGATGTTCCTGAGTCCTAGACGGTGACACTTGAGTCTAAAACGCCTCAAACCACCGCGCTTACCTTGTTTCTTTGTCCCTGCGCGGCTACCACGCCGCTTCGTTATGTTGACTGCTGGCCCGATCGGAAAACACACGTTTGTTCCGCCATGTTGAAAAAACGTAAACACAGACTGATTTGAACCACACACGCTGCTGAAAATTCACTCAAGGATGGCTTCGCTCGATGCACGAACTCCGTAGCACCCGCGCAGATCTTGAGTAGAAACTCCTGGTTTTACATCCTAGCACACCAATTACACGCAAGAGATGAATAAATCCATCCCGTACGCGAAAAAGTTAACGAACACAAAACAACACGATCGTCCGTCGCCATCTTGAAACCGGAGTCCTCGTATTTATGTATGTATGTATGTATGTATGTATGTATGTATTGTATGTATGTATGTTATGTATTATGTATGTATTATGTATGTATGTATGTAATGTATTATGTATGTATTATGTTGTGTGTGTGTGTGTGTGTGTGTGTGTGTGTGTGTGTGTGTATGTATGTATGTATGTATGTATGTATGTATGTATGTATGTTATGTATGTATATATGTATGTATGTATGTATGTCTGTATGTATTTTATGTATGTTATGTATGTATGTCTTTATGTTGTATGTATGTGTATGTATTATGTAAGTATATATGTATGTGTGTGTATGTTTGTGTGTGTGTGATTATACTTACCTTAGCTTGTCGCCATGCCCTTTGTAATAAAACATAGAGGGGTAGTGTAGTAAGTTGATGAGTGGTTCTGGTCTCGATTACTCCTATCAGAAGTGAGAGACGAGACGTCTGTTGATGTCTCCAGACAAAACGCTCTTCCCTGTTGTCCTGTTCAGCAGCTGCGTTCTTGCGCCGTTAGCCGACACATCCGACTTCTGCGGTTGATCGGCATCTGATATTTTGCGTTCAACGTTGAGAGGCTCTTGGTAAGATGTTAATACCATATTATGTTTATCAGGCAGTCGAATCACAACCTTCTGGTTTGGTTTAAGGTGAATCGTTTTAGTACCCTTGTTTGGATAGTTATGGTTTCCATTACTCGACACCTGCATTAGGGGTCCAGTAATATCGACGGCTATACTCTCAAGTGGTCTAGATGCTATCATTGACCGTTGCACTGCGGCCTTTACATGCTTTTTCTTTCGTACATGATGTTGACAAACAGTACAAGAGCGACAGAAAGATTTTATGTCCGAACAGAATTTCGGCCAGTAAAATTGTGATAGAATTCTGGCTCGCGTTTTATAATAGGCCAAATGTTCAGCAAACGGTGGTGCATGTGCGATTTTTAGCACTTTTTTCGGTATGTTACAGGTAACACCGTCTGCTGAATTTCATGGTTATTATATGTGTAATAACGCATGAGAATTCCGTTAACCTTTTTAAAAGTACCAGGAAGAATTTTAGAAACTTTCATTCGCTCACACAACAAGTTAAAATATGGTGTGAGTGTTTGGTCGGTGCTTTGTGCCTCGATCAACTTTTGTCGAGTAGTGTTGGATATTTGCACCACTTAGGTGTTATAGCTGTAGCATTTCAGTTTGTAAGTCAGTATAAATTGTTTCTGTATCGGACTTAGTTACAGCGTTCGCCATGTGTGTTTCTTTCCAGGCTTTTATGTTGTCGTCTGTAAATTCTTTCAATGCATCTAGGCATCCCAAAATAAGATCCGTACATGGATCTTGGAGGATATCGCACGTAAATGTGCTGGTAAGGAACGGGGTATTGATATGCGCTTTTGCCAGTGGATATTTCTCGATGGTTCCCGAGAAAGTACGGCATTTGACAAATTCACCCGTATAATCTTCTGGTCTAGCAAGTTCTCTCCTTAATCCCAGCAGAGTGCTGCCGCTATCAACTAAGCATTGGCATGGTTTACCATTGACCAGTGCATCGTAGAACTTAAGGTTACCTCTGGAGGCACATACTGCAGTTAGCTTCTTCATTTGAACATGATATTACGTGGTCCACATCTCAATCTCCCCTCCGCATGAAACTGGTTGGCATACTTTACATGTCTTAAAGTTTAAAATGATCGGTTACTGATGATACACTCTGACATTAATTCGTTGGCAACACATTCACAAGTTCGGGATCGATGTCACTCTCATCGTCTGATGATGTATCGATGAGTGCTGCATTGTTTGCATTCATTCTCTGTCTCCCAAGACATTTATTGCTATAAGTGGCCATAACTTGAACAAAAATAGCATTTTACAGCACGTTTAAAGATGATCGTCTGTTTTCTTGCTGCTTTAACACTGCTTCTAGGTGTGACGGATATGTGGGGTTCTTATCACACATCGAAGTAAGTCGGAGGAAAAAGATTGCAATAATTACATCGAGGTGGTTTCTGATATGGTTTGTCCTTTTACGGTAGTCTTTCTGGTTGTAGGATCTATTAGGGAACTCTAGTTTGCAAAGGCTGTAATTTCTGTGTCATGTGATGTAGTTTTAAATATGTCCCGATTATATGAAAAATAAGCTGACCCCCGTTTCTCTAATTGTTGAATGGAATCAATATCTGATTGTTGTAAGAACTTTGCAAAAGGGGTAGGCACTGTAGAAATGACTTTGTCCATTACCATTAGCTCTTCTAGTTTTTCATAGCTGTTACCTACTTTAGCAGCTTTAGTCCACTTTTTAAATGTGCTTTGCACGTTAGAGATGTAGTCTAAGAAAGTTTCAGTTGCTTTTGGCTTAATCTGTGAGAATTGAATTTGATACCCAGTAGCGTCCAAAAGAAAATGTTGCATTATCCTATCGTGTATGTACTGGTAATTGTTTCTAAGATCTGTAGGTATGGATTCTATTACTTTTAAAGGCTCCCCACTCAGGTTCCTCATGTATATAATTGCCCAATCCTCAAACGGTATTTTCGGTGTTTTTAGTTGGAACTCTATATTTTCAGTCCATGCGCTGATTGAATCACCTACACTGTATGGTTTCTTCTTCTTCTTCTTCGTTCATCCGGAGTTTTTTTTTCGGATGTGATTGCGTTGTGCCTGTTTACAGCAGAGCTGCGTTCTTGCGCCGTTAGGCCGACACATCCGACTTCTGCGGGCATTTGTTGACCGGGTTAACCTTCCCGGGGACTGTATGGTTTGATAAGACCCTTGTACTTACTAAATTTGTTCTGTTCTTCTTGGCTCTTTTGTTTGCTAGAGGCTATTTGTATGTTAGAATCTACCTCCATTTCTTTCATCTTTAGTCTAGTTTCTGAGTCTACTTGTATCTGCTTTTGTTTGGTGGCTTCCTCTGCTTGTTTGTTAGCATGCTCTAAGTCTAACTGTTTCTGTTTGATAGTTTGGTCTAACTCTAATTGTTTCTGTTTGGTAGCTTCCTCGACCTCTTTCATTTCTTTTTGATGTTGCCTTTCTAATGCTCTTTCACCTCTGTCAAGAGCAGCTTTTCTTTCTGTTTCTTCTTTCTGTAAAACAGCCTTCTTTTCCATGCGAGCTATTTCTTCTTTATACTTTTGATCCGCCCATTTTTCTAGCTTATCTCCAGTGTGGCCCATTGTGATGCCCGTCCGGATACATTCATTTAGTGACGCCATTTTGTGGCGTAATGTTAGTTCACAATGATAATAGAATAATATTCACAGAATAGTTTACAATAATGTGTTAGTAAGTGTACATCTTTTACTGAAAAAGAAGATGCATGATTAAGTTAGAGCATACCAAAATATTCGGAAAATATACTCATCTAATTGTTGGAAAGTACGGTACTTGGGATGTTCCACCGCTGTCTTTCACACTACACATGGTTTGACCTTGGTAACACAAGGGCTGCTTCTGGTTAGTAGAGCAGCAAAAATTAGACACACGCTTAAGTTGTCAATACAAGCTCATATTTCATCATATTTTCATCAAATATTTCATATTTCATTAAGTTGTCAATACAATCTCATGTTTCATGCGAATGATGAATGAAAATGTGATAAATAGTGATAAATGGTATTAATGGATGAATGATATGATCGTCTGAATGATTGTTAGATGATAAGTGAGATGATTAGTCGTATGGCCGTCGATGTCGTCTTGTCTTCGCTGTTTGACTCTGGCGTAACTTCTTTCTAGGCTGCAGTTCGTCGCTAATCTATTTACTGATTTCGTAGAATGGTGACATTGATGGTTGTATCACATGCAATGAAATGTACACTGTGATTACGATGGTAATGTTCACTGATGATTTTATACATTTCAATTGCTTTTAGTATAATAACACACTTTCACACGTTACCGATCTAATTTGACTCCATTGTGGTTCACACTCCACAAATTTGGTGATCGTATAATTTACCACAAGGAAAAAAAAATTATTTATGGCATGTATCGAAACAAATTTGCATTACTTTGAAATATATCACATAGCAATGATGTTGAATCGTGCATTGAATTGATGCTGGTTCAGAATTTTGTAATATCAATCGATAGCTAGCGTTCGTTCAGTGGTTTATAATACCACTTGCATGTTGGCGTTAACTGTTCGTTGAATACTACAACAACTGCCTGCTATCACTGCTCAGAAACGTTCACTGTAATCTGACAGTAATTGTACTGCTGGCGTTGGTTCACTGTGTTCTGACACCAATTCGGGGTCTAGCCTTTCAGCGACTTGTGCGCTGCAGATTCTCAAGACTCCCCTACTTTCGCACTGCACGAATTAACAACTCGTGACATTTGCAAAAGGAATGCAATTTATTCAGAGCCGACATTTGAATGGCTCTACGAGCGTAATATTTCATCATCATTATACAACATGAATGTATTAACGTGATGATAGATTATGCTAGTATTTCACAATCTAAATGAACAGCCCTATGTTTGCCTATTGCCTAGAACCTCTAGCATTGGTCAAGGATACGTCTGCTCTCTCTACCGTCTCCAGTCAGTCTGACCACACGCTACACATTGCGTGGACAAGCACGGACACTCTCCTCCGTGCAGTAGCTATTATTGCGTGCATGGTCTCGCCAGCACGCTGGCTGGTGAGCTCGAGTAACCCGGCACTTCACGGTTACTCGTAAGGGCCAGCTTCCCAATTGCTTGGGGAAAGCCCTCGCTCATCTGTACTCATCGACCTCTGGTCTGACACAAATGTGTCTCCTTGTGAGGCTATTAATAGTACTCGGTGTCTCTCCTGTCTGGTATCTCCCTACTAGACTAGTGTTAACTCATTGCCTCTGTAAGGCCTTATTTGGGATTCTGACAGTATGTATGTATGTATGTATGTATGTATGTATGTATGTATGTATGTATGTATGTATGTATGTATGTATGTATGTATGTATGTATGTATGTATGTATGTATGTATGTATGTATGTATGTATGTATGTATGTATGTATGTATGTATGTATGTATGTATGTATGTATGTATGTATGTATGTATGTATGTATGTATGTATGTATGTATGTATGTATGTATGTATGTATGTATAGTTAGTTAGTTAGTTAGTTAGTCGACAGATCATCCTCGTTGCACATCGAACCATTCAGTCCATAAGTGCTCGGATCCCCTCCTCAGCAAATCCCGCAGCGTGTAGCGGCTAACGACGCCAGTTCTGTGTTGGTTTATCAATCTTCTTTGGCTTCCTGCGTAGTGTTCTTGTTTGGCCACCCCTCTTTTAATTTGCTGCTCCCGCAGTCTGGCCATTGTTGTAGATTCACAGTCATCACTTGGTTCTCGTCAAAAGTCTCACTTCTCGTAGAGCATTCAGAATGTCAGCCTGGTCCATGGCGCGTCCGCCCTCCACAGTAGCCTCACCTGCGAGCTTGTCAGCCCGCTCATTTCCTTGTACTCCCGCATGACCTGGCACGAAGATGAAACTAATCTTTGCCAGCCGAGACCGCTTCAGAGGCAGCAACCATTCTCTTCGGATCGACCCCTCCTCTATCCTCTTGATCATGTTCATTGAGTCGCTAAGGAAACAAGCCCTAGTGAATGTCTGTGTCTCGAGCCATGTTATTGCTTTACTTACTGCCATGACTTCCATGGTCAGGCTACTTGTGGTTTCAGTGAAAGCACCAGAGTCCTCCTTCACAATTCTCCCTCCGGCCCGAGCTGTAAAGGCCCATGAGCTTCTCACATGTCGGACGACCGACCCATCTGTGTAGATGACCGCGTCACCGTCTAGCGAATTCTCGAAAATCAACGCTTGTACTTCAGCCTCAACAGCAGCCGGATTTTCTTGTCTGCATTTTCTATCTAGTTGGATGCAAACTGAAAAGGATGTGCAGAAGTCTGTTGGCACTTGCACCCACTCCTCGCCAGGTTCTAAGTCCTCAAGTGAACACACCTGTTGAAGAATGTCTTCGGCTTGACCCATCCACGACCGTCCTCTTTTTAACCTGCTGCCCTTCACCTTCCTAATTTCACTATGCAGTGGATGTTGTGTGTTTGCGTTAATTCTGAGGTAGGCGCGTGCCCTGCAAACTTGTATTCTCTCTTCAATGGTTGGAAAATCAAGAAGGTAGCGCATCGCCCTGCATGCTGTATCTCTTGTACATCCAAGAATAATGCGCATTAGCTTCATTCTGTATCCTTTCCATCCTTTCTATCTGCTTATGGCTGAGAGTCAGGATTACCATTGCATACTCCAAAACAGACATGACCAGCCCCTCGTACAGAAGACATAGATGGCGCTGCTCACAGTTTGCTGCCGCCATCACCCGCATCGCTGCCAAACCCCGCTTGGCCTTTGTTATCACCTGGTCTATGTGCACATTATAAGCAAGGCTTCGATCAAACCGTATCCCAGGTAATTCATTGCCTGCGTTCTTTCCACCGTCTCTGAACACAGCATTACAGTTGGTGTTGGATTGTTGACAATATGATTATTCAACGAGAACCAAGTCACTGTTGCCTTTGTTGGGTTGACCATTGCCCCAGCTTCATCACACCAAGTACTTATGCGATTGAGTTCGGTTTGTAGTTCCACAGCAACCTCCTCTCTATCCTTACCCTGACGATACACTAAAACATCATCGGCATACGACAATGTCCTGCCAGGTCCAGTGATCTGCTCACTGGTGATTCTCACTGTGTAGGCGTTGAACAGTACCGGAGATAATGGTGATCCCTGTGGTAGGCCAGGATATATTGTTGTTGGTTCCGAAGTCCAACTGCCACATCTAAAAACTACTTTCCGTTGGTAGAGGGCTGCAGCGATCCAACTAAGGAGGAATGGACTTACGTTTAGTTCAAGAAGCTGAAACATTAAAAAATCCAGTGGTACTCTGTTGTATGCGTCCTCAAGATCAATCGCTGCAGCAACGGTTTCAGTGCCTGAGTGGAAACCTTCATAGACATCATGGGCAAAGACTGCTGCATTGGTCCAGGTTTCTCTTTTTGGACGGTACCCACCCAGGGTAGGTGGGAAAAACACCTTGCCTCTCTAGTTGGCTTGATATTTTCCTGGCAATTACCTTCTCCAGCAGCTTGCCTATTGTATTCTGCATGGTTATAATTCGATATCCCTGAATTTTTTGTGGTCTTTGTCAGGCTTCGGCAAGGGAATCAGATAGCTGTGTAACCATTCCTCCTTGATGCTAGCACTCCCTATACTGTTGTTGTACATGTCTGCTAGTTTCTCTAGCTCATTGTCGGTACACCTATTTATGTCGTCGTATCTTATGCCATCAGGACCTGGAGCACTGTTTTTTGATCGTCGAAGCACAGCCTTGATTTCTTTCACTGTCACTGTGTCTTCCTCCGAAGTGTTCTGGGCCTTGCATCTGTCTGAGGTGACCTCCTTGGCCAGATTTCGGCCTCCCATGTCTGTCTGGTTGCTCTGCTCAAGGTAGCGTTCAAAGAGGGCTTTGCCCTTGTCCTCGTCAGTCCTCTGCCAGGTGAGGTCAGCACCTTGGAAGTCTGAAATGCTCTTATTCTTGACTACACCACTCATGCTTTTATGTAGTCGCCAGAACAATTTCAGTGACTTGTCTGTGCTTACTCTTTGACACACCTCTGCCCATTTTTCGCTTTTAACCACCTTGACCAGTTTTTTGAAATAGCTTACTTTTGTGTGCATCTCTCTTTCTAAGTGCAAGCAGGGACTAGGATGACCAGCTCTGTTCTTCTTGGCATTTTGCCATCTCCTTACAGCACTACGCTTATCCACCCAAGCCTTCTCCACCTCGAAACTCCACCACGGTGGCTGCTCCCAGCTTTTTTTCCTGCCCTGAAACGTTCTGCGCTTGTCACGTCTTATTTTACTCACCACATCTTGCCCTGTACTGTCATACTGGAACGTCTTTCCTTTAGCTTGTGCTGCCTGGTTCTGCCTTTCTCCACCAATATGCTGCACGGGTGGTGGTCGCTGCCATGGTGTCCTAGGACACCCCATCTACACACTGTAGTGAGTGAAGGTGAAATTAGCGCCAGATCAATAGCACTGTCCTCATCGCCTGGACGGCTTGCTGTCCTGGTGACACAGCCACTGTTAATACAAACCAGGTCGATGGTTTCCAGTGCAGTCTCGAGCTCCTCCCCTTGTGTATTGGAGGAAGTGTTTCCCCATGCTCTGCCCTTAGCGTTGAAGTCACCACAGAAAATAACATTTCTCTCTTGGCCTAATATGCCACTTAAGCACTGCCACTTCTGGGCGTCCATACTCGCATTGCGGGCATAAACATTAACCAACACGAATGGTATACTGGAATGAACTCTCAACGCCTGTATTTGTATATCGTCACTGTCCCAACTGGACATGTCTAGCTCTGACGCCACCATGCTGTCGCGAACGAGAATCGCCGTTCCCAGATGTCGTCTGTTGTAGAAACATTTGAAGCCGGCAATTCGGAGTAGCTGATCGCCCAGTCTCGTCTCCTGGAGTGTTACAATGTCGTTCCTGTAAACTAGGGTTTCTAAAATAGAGCCCCGTTGTTTTACACTGGCACAGTTCCAATATAGAATACGGATGTTCCTGAGTCCTAGACGGTGACACTTGAGTCTAAAACGCCTCAAACCTCCGCGCTTACCTTGTTTCTTTTTCCCTGCGCGGCTACCACGCCGCTTCGTTATGTTGACTGCTGGCCCATCGGAAAACACACGTTGTTCCGCCATGTTGAAAAAACGTAAACACAGACTGATTTGAACCACACACGCTGCTGAAAATTCACTCAAGGATGGCTTCGCTCGATGCACGAACTCCGTAGCACCCGCGCAGATCTTGAGTAGAAACTC